>APFE030277533.1:92376-129056 GCA_000404065.3 Pinus taeda
CTCGATGTGATCTTTCACTTCTTGCACCTTCTTCTTCTTGATATGTCCTTCTATCTTGAGAGTTTGAGGAGTGGTAATTCTTGCCAATGCTTTACAAGATATGGTCTGATTCATTTCTTCTTTCTCTGGGGTGGGGTCCTGGCATATATCCTCTTCTTTTGATGTTTCTTGATCCTTTTCTTCCTCCTCTTCATATTCTATGTAAAATAATTTCTTCTCAGCACACTTATGACCTTTAGTGCAATTGCTATCACAATTGTAACAAAGCCCTTTTTCTCTTTTTTCTTCCAATTGTTGTGGTGTAACCCTTGTAGGTTGTGGAAGGCTAGGAGAAACAACACTTCCATCTTTATAGTTGTGAGGGGTAGAATTCCTTGTTGCCATAATTTTACTTTCCACTATGTCACAAAACCCTTTTATTCTTTCCAATTGTTGTGGTGTTGCACTTTGTATCCTCATAATGTGCTATCATTTCCTCCATGAGAATTGACCACGTAACAAGTTGTTTACGAGAACAAAGCCCTTTATACCATAAAAATTGATCTGGTTATAAACATGAAGATGCAATACATACTTTTGTAACATTGGTACACCATGGAGATCAAAATATTGCTCCATCTGAAGTATCCTATTTGCCGGATCCTTGCCATCAAACTTCCTCATATCGCATTTTCTTGATTTTAGGAGCTCGATCTTGAAATGACTATAACTCTGTAATTTCGGTTCTTCCAATTTTGAAATTGTGATCTACAATAGCTCTCTGTGTCCTCTTTCCAATGCCACTAGTCTGATCGAATTTAGATTCTCCAAGGCAGAGTTATGCACAATCTCCCAAGATGACCTGATTATAGACCTTTCCAGAAGAGTGAACTTGTATGAAGTGTCACGTCTCACTATTTCGACCTTTGGCTCTGAAAAATATATACAAGAAACTACAATCCGTCCTCTTTCTATACCTTCTTATGAAATTTCAATCCGATGCTCAGAGAGAAAGTTATGACAATTTTCCCCAGGTCACCTGTTTGGAATGTAATTCAGGAGTCTACAAAACGACCAACTTCCTCAAATCATATCTTCGCAAATATAGTGCGAAAAGCTCCGAAATTCAGATTCGAGGTTTAGTGCGATTTCGTCTCAAATGGGTTTTTTTTTAGCTTTTGAAACATCGCAGAAGAAAGGTTATAGGGAAAATGCCACGATGACCTATTTGGAGCAGCGAAACCCTAGAATCCAAAGCTTTGAAACCAAATGTTATGAAACTAGCTCACAAAAAGATAGATCAACGCCTTAGAATTCGGCCTCTTTGAGGGGCAACCTCATTTACATTACACAAATGAATGATTCTTTGATGATACAAATGAAAAGGCCTCCTTTCTATATATAGGATTCTAAGGGGTCATAATATAATCAGAGCCAACATAACAATAATAATGTAAGGGCACAATAATAACAATAGTGGGCTTCTATGGGGCACAATAGTAATGATATGGGCACTAGATGGGTACATCGATATAATAAGGGGGTTGTACTAATAACAATAAGGGTTTACTCTAGTAGTATAGGGGCCTAACAATTTTCCACCTATAATTGTTGTGCCTGTTGTGTTTTATTTTTTTACTGTTGTTACTAGATAAAAATTAATAATAATTGAAGATTAACTAATGCTTTGAAAAATATTTTAAAGTGCTAATTGCTAAGGAATATTGGTTCATCCCCCCTATCAGTATTTCCAATATTGGAATGTAAGATTCTTGATTCTCTATTGGTTCCTCTTATATCTGGTTACTCACTAGACCAACAACATGAAATTTTTGGGGATTAAAAACAATTGTTTGCACCATAAATCTGAAAAACTAGTTAGGATATGGGGCTGACAAAACATTAGAAGCATGTGCTGAATCACATCCAACATTCATATCAATGTGAGAAATAAGTTCTTCAACACATAGTTTTTTCTCTACTGGATGATTCAAGCATTGAATGAAACTCAATAGGATTTATTGTGCCATAAAATGGTTAACTTCATAACATACACTAGAGAGACAAGAAATTGATCATTCACGGAAGAGTTTGACAAGAAGAATTCTTTCAGCTAGTGATGATCTTTGTCATGATAATCAGAATGACAGGCTTTAAAGTTGTGTACACCAGTGAAATATATGCGCTCCAACCTTGGGTTTGACACAAAGGATTTTCATGAATAAGAATTAGCCAAACATGAATCTTTCACTTGATCAAAAACTTTATCTTGAGGACTAAGAAAATCAACTTGAAAATGTTAAAAATCCTTCAAGAGTGAGTTCGCATTCAATGACACAATACTAAGAAAAGAATTATGCAAGAAAATTCTAACCTGACCTACTTTGAAGATCTCATTAAGATTAAGAGAACCTGAAATAACTATTAACTGAAGTTGAAGTGCCTCGATTTCCTAACAAGTCCCTGAACTTTCAAATGTTGGATGATTGAATTTGAAAGCATGGTCATGTCATTATTTGTGTGAATTCAACTATCATCAATTATTTCAGTAGGATCATTATGAATCATATGGCAGTTGTTGGAACCAACAGTTTCATCATATGCCTCAACATCACCAAATAGATCACCCAAAATGTAAGAAAGATGTTCAATGATTATTGCATCATCTTCTTAACTATGGGCAACCTTACCACCTTATGTGGATTGGAGATCTAATTCTTCATAATGTCAATTGCAAGAACATGATATATCTCTTAATTCATTACACACATCTCAACGCAAGGGTTGGTGAGCCGAGGAAGAAATTATTGTGAGAAACCCTTCTATGATTAGATCAAGTTCTAGATCAAAGCTTTGCAGATAAAGGTCTTATTGTGAAAAAAATATAACATCCAATGTACTTGGGCATTCATTACCACATATATCAATGGAGTCATTGGTCTGAGGGTGATGGTTTTCCAATCCTTTATCTCAGTTAAGATCTTTGGTTTCATTCAACTGATTACCAAGATCAAAAGATCCTAGATCAACAAAGAATGTAGAAACATCATCTTGACATAGAGGAATTTGGAAAAGGGAAGAGATATGGAATGAGTATTCATCCTTTTGCTCCTCTACTTGTGAAATATAACCACCTTGTACCTGATCACCATTTGAGCCAGCAACGTGAGATCAAAAGCATCTTAATCAAATGTTGATGGAGCATATTGATCAAACGAATCAAGGTATAGGGAGCCATGAGGTGTAAATGATAAAGGTTGAAAGGTATTCCTTGAAGAAGTAATACTTTCAATAAAATCATATTCAAGGTCTATTTATGCACGTTAATGTCACCTTGAGAAATCAAGGGATGAACCTTCACACTAGGATCCATGATATTGTGAGAACATTGAAAGTTTTTCTGAATAAGATCTTGAGCGGGCGAAGGTGGAAGAAGCAGATTAGGAACTTGATTTTCGTATTTCCAAAATCCAACATTGACACAAGAGATTACTTTATTTGGTAATGAAAAATGAGGAGAAGAAGGGACAAAATGCTAGTTACTTCCTCCTCTAAGATTTTAGGTGTCTTGTAACTAAGAACAGATGGAAAAACAAGATTTGGGATGAAACTTGTTTGATCTATGCTTTGAAGATTACTATTATTATAAGATGACTCACTATTGATAGGAATTTCATATTCTAATTGTTTCAAATGAAATTAAATAGCTTTGATACTTAGGTTTCCCAAGGAGAGAGTTGGACACTTAGAAAAATTAATCGAGCATGACATCAATGACTCAAAAGGACAGTTCACATGAACAATTAGAAGCTTCAAAATTTGAATATAGACAAAATTTTGGAAGGGATTGTAACAACTACAACACATCACTTGAATTGAATCTTTTATATCTATGATTATATGCATTGTGTTTCATTTTGATTAGGTAGCTTGAGTTACTACGGGGCATGCGGGATTTTCATTTATGTTAATAACATTAAGACAGTGTCTACAAATAGGGCACGAAGAATGCGAGGTAAGACATTTATCAATGCACTCCATGTGGAAGCCATGATTGCGTTGGGGCAACACTCAAACCTTTTCTTATTCCTTGAATTCAACCAAGCAGGTGGAGTAATCAATTCCCAAGCCTAGTGGTACCACAAAGGCAAATGTGTAAACAATAATGGACATTGCTTTAATGGTTGCCTTCTTCACTTCAGTGTTGGCAAGCCAAATAGTTTCATTATAGGATAAATGGAACAGTTGAGCACCGAATTAAGGCTAAGCACATAGATGAGAGTTGCAATCATAGCTATGAGAATGGAAACAAGATACTTAGACTAAAAAGTGCCTTACTTGGCATAAGAAGTAGATACCCTTGTGTCCTCATAGACCATCGAAGCATTGGAATTATGGTGTGCATGGTTTTAGTAAGATGATGTTGACATTGGTTCATGATGGCAGTTAGCTCATAATGAAATTGATGTTAACCCTATGTAGACTAGATGATGGTTGGATGTCTTCCTTGTAGTGTGGTTCCAGCTAGCTGAGTTGGCATCGGGATGGTTGTGTTGGCATGTCAACCATATAATGTCACACTCATGGTCGAATGATGGAATTTACGTAGTGGAGGTGTTTCCTTGACTTGTCTTATGTCAGCATATGTATTGATGTTTATGCCTTATTATGCATTGACTGGAGGCATTGGAGTTGTTGTTACAGGTATTGGAGATGGTTTCTCAAGTGATCTATGTTGCTAAGTTGCCACACTTGATGACTTGGTATACTAGGTCTTCAATAGGTCTTCATGCTTATTCTCATGGAGATGTCTTCTTGTAGTAGTGTATTGGATTGACGATGATATTAAAGAGGTATTACAATGGTGTACACGTGAGTTGCAGTTGTGCAAATGTTTTTTGGAAAGTGGAGGACTTGTTGGCACTCTTTCCAACCTTGTTTGTTGGCCCTTTAGGTCAACTTGATAGTGGTACTTAGGATACAATTTTAATCTACTTACAAAGGTTTCAAAGGACTTGGAGGAGGTCTAAAAGCATGTACAAATGTTGGAGAAGGTGATCCAATAGGTGGCAGAGGTTATGAGTTGAGGGTTTGTTGTTTTTCCTTATGCTTTGCCCCAATCACTCCCATGCAGGCATATGCATGCAACTAAGAAGCTCCAGTAACTGGGATATAGGCATGTGCATGTGACTGAAGGGCTCCAGTCAAATTTGGCTAGTGTTGCACTAGTGACTGAGGGTTTTTAAGGAAAAAACCTCTACATTCCTCACTCAAATCGAATGAAAATTGGCATAGAAATTCCTAGAGACATATAGATTAAGTTTTAATGGTCGGGAATGGTTTAAAAAATGATGTGAACACGTTTAGTGCACAAGTAGTGGTGGTAGTGGATTGGTTTTGTCAAATTTGTGCACACTTGATCCCATGCCTAAGGCGAATTTCTCCCTCCATGTCTTGTATTCTTAATGTTGGAGATGGTTGATGGTTAATTGAGTATGAGAGTGAGTTGGAGAAGGATGCATAGAGATGGAATGCTCCATAATCATTTGAGAGCATAGATATTTCAATGTATCAATGTTAATGGCAGTTAATGGACCAGATTTTTGAAGAACTGCATCAATATTCAGATCAAATTTGAGTTTGTTGTAGTAGAGTTTTTGTTTGGAGGATTAGAGTAGAGATTATGTTGTTGGATAGCCATAGTTTTGATGCATGGATATGAGCCACTATTTTTCTTATGTTGAGAGCATGTTTGTGGTGGTATTTTTGTTTGGTTTATTGATGGTGTCTTGTTGCTAAGACTTGGATTGTAGAGTTGAATTCTTGTTGAGTAGAGCGTCTTGGATCTAGTATGAAACTAGATGAAATGAGGTCCACATAGTGTTGAGGAGAAATGACTTCATGATATAGAAACAATGATATCGAAGCTTCAATGAAAAGAACAGTTTCTCAATCTAATGGTAGTTGGAGAGTCCAATCAGATTTGGGTGAGGATCGTTGATCGTTGTGGATTTCAGCAGATGGTAGTTCATATATCAATGTGACAACATAGTCTTTCGAGTTGATTAGTACAATCAAGTCTCCTGGATGATGGGAGTCAGTTGATTATATATGAGTTTGAGTCTCCTAGCTGATTGGAGTCAACAATCTATGTAAAAGACTATGTTTTCTTAATAGAAGATTCAAAGCAATGCAGCAGCAGCAAGGGTGGTTTTTAGCCTGGTGAAGGGTTTTCCACCAGATATATTGTGTCTATTGTATGGATATGTTTTGATGTGATGTTTATTGTTGTTCTCATGGTTATCTTGTTTTAGCTATTTATATCGTTTATGTTTATGGGATAATCTATTGTGTTGTTGGTAAATAAATGTGTGATTAATTTAAAGTTTAAATTCATAAAATTGATAATTAGTCATGCTACTAATTCACCCCACCCCCTTCTCACTAGTGCTGAAAGGTTTCCAACAATTGGTATTATAGTGGGTCTCTTAGTTGCATCTTGATCGGTGGAGAGCAGATCTAGGGTTTGTTGGCAAAAAATTACAATTTTTTTTAGAATGAACTCTCAAGGAATACTTATTCTTACCGCGGCAAATTTCAAGGTATGGTAAGAAATTCTAAAGTATAAGTTATTTTCTTGTGGATATAACTTTTGGAGTCTGATTTGTGAATGTTATGTAACCAACTCACAAAATAAAAGAAAAGATAGATCAACGACTTCAAAATAAGCCTCTTCGAGGGGGAAACCTCCTTTACATTACACAAATGAACAATTCTTGGATGATACAAATGACAAGACCTCCTTTCTATATATAGGAGTCTAAGGGGTCTCAATATAATCAGATCCTACATAACAATAATATTGTAGGGGCACAACAATAACAATAGTGGGCTTCTATGGCACATAATATTAACAACATGGGGATTATATGGTCACAATAATACAATAAAAGGGTTGCACTAATAACAATAAGGGGTTGCACTAGTAGTATAGGGACCTAACATGCCCCTCTCCTTCAAAAAGTGTTGTCCTCAACACTTGAGTAGTTATGGATGCTTCTGTATAAAATTTTCATCCTCCCATCTGGAATCTTCAACAGGTAAGTTCTTCCACTTGATGAGATACTCTGAAATTGATCGATTTTGTAGCTGTTGATTTCTTGTTTTTGTGACTGCTTCAGGTTCCAATATGATTTTTTGTCCTCGACAAGTTCTGGAAATATTGTTTGAACTGGGATCTTCCCACCTATAACCTTTTTTAATCATGAAACATGGAAAACTGGGTGCACTTGGGAAGATGCAGGAAGCTCCAATTTGTATGCCATAGTACCAATATTTTGTAACAACTTGTATATACCATAATACTTTGGTGATAATTTATTATCCTTCTTAGATTTCTTGAGGGACATTTGTTTGTATGGTTGTAGTTGTAGAAATACCCAGCCACCTACATCAAAACTTCTTTCGTTGCAATGTTGATATGCCTGTTGTTTCACTATATTCATCGCAAAAGTGAGGTTATCCTTTAAGAGTTTTAGAACTTGTTGATGCTCGATGTGATCTTCCACTACTTGAACCTTAGAATTTTCTTTTAAAGATGATGTGATGGATGGTGGATGATATCCATAAAGTGCCATAAATGGGGTCATTTTTGCTGCAGTATGGAAGGAAGTGTTATACCACCACTCAGTTAGAGGCAACCACTTGACCCATTGTGTTTGTTTATCAGATACAAAGTAACAAAGATATCCTTCCAAACATTGATTCACTATCTCAGTTTTCCTATCAGATTGAGGATGATAAGATGAGCTAAGAGCTAACTGAGTACCCAAATATTGCACCTCTTGTAGTCCAAAGAAACAATTCGAGCTTTTTGCATATAATTGTTTCTCCTCCAATAGTTTGAGCACACTGTCATCATGTTGAACACGATCCTTCCAAGACTTGCTATAGATTAGTATATCATCAAAAAATACTAACACAAATTTTCTAAAGAAGGATTTGAAAATGGAATTCATCAAACCTTGAAATGTAGAAGGTGCATTGGTAAGGCCAAGAGGCATGACCAAAAATTCATAATGACCCTCATGAGTTCTAAATGTTGTTTTTGAATGTCTTCAATCTTCATTCTGATTTGATGATATCCTGATCGAAGATCCAACTTGGTGAAGTAAATTGCTCCATGTAATTCATCCAATAATTCATCAATGACAGGAATGGGAAATTTATATTTGATAGTAATCTTGTTGAGCTCCCTATAATCCAGGCACATGTGCCATGATCCATACTTCTTGTGTACCAATACCACTAGATCACTTTGACTAGGTTGAATTATACCAACCTCTAGCATTTTTGCAACCATACATTCAATTTCACTCTTTTGGGCATATGGATATCTGTAAGGTCTATTGTTTTGGGGAACACTTCTTGGAATCAAATGAATAGCATGATCATGATCATGAATAGGTGGGAGGCCTTTGGGAGTCTCAAATACCTTGGAATGATTGTCCAAAATTTTTTGGAGATTTGGAGAAATAGATGATTTCGATGTGGAAACCTCTAGTGAACAAAATTGTGCAATTATGCCCCATTGTTCTTTCTTTAGAAGCTTTGTCATGCTGTTAGAGATGATTATCCCTGATTTCCCTATGATACCCCTTAATTCAACTTCCTTTCCTTCCCAAAAAAAATTCAAGAAAATTTCTTGAAAATTAAAAGCTATCATACCCAAATATTGTAGCCATTGGACTCCTACTACAACATTCGGACCAGCCATTGGAATGGAAAGCATTGGACTATTCAAGACATATTCTCCCATGGATAGCTCGATGTTACGGCACTTTCTAGAGCAATTTATGGCTCCTCCATTTGCAACCATTACTTGACACTCTGGTGATGGATATAGGAAGCAATTCCATTCCTTGGCTATCTTACAATGAGTAAAATTATGGGTACTACCTGAATCAATCAACACTATTACCTTTTTTTTCTTGATATGCCCTTCTATGTTGAGATTTTGAGGAGTGCTATTTCATGTCAATGCATTACAAGATATGTTTAGATTCATTTCTTCTTTCTTTTGGATTGGTTCCTAGTGTATATCCTCTTCTTTTGACGTTTCTTGTTCCTTTTCTTACTCCTCTTCCCCATCTATGTTAATTAATTACTTCTCTGCACACTTATGACCTTTAGTGTATTTTCTATCACAATTGTAACAAAGACCTTTTGATATTTTTTCTTCCAATTGTTGTGGTGTCAACCTTGTAGGTGGTGAAAAGCTAGGAGAAACAACACTTCCAATATTATAGTTGTGAGTGGTAGGCTTCCTTGTTGCCATAATTTTTCTTCCATTTTGCTTGCCATCCTGAATGCCTTCTCCAATGAATCAGGTTCCCAAAGGCGAACCTCATGTTGAATGTTATCCTTTAAAGTCCCTATGAAGACATCAATCCTCTACTTCTCTGGAATATCATTTACCCTTATATTCAATTTTTGGAAGTCCTCAATGTGCTTTGCCACTAAACCCTTTTGTTTGAGATTTATCAATTGGCTAAAGAAGGTGCTTCTCTTTGTATCATCATAATGTGTTATCATTTTCTCCACGAAAATTGACCAAGTGATAAATGGTTTACGAGAACAAAGCCATTCATACCATAAAAAATGATTCGATTGTAAATATAAAGATACAATATGTACCTTTTGTAACAGTTGCACATCATGTAGATCAAAATATTTCTCCATCTATAGTATCCATGTTATGGGATCCTTGCCATAAAACTTCCCCATACCGATCTTTGGAATATGGTGGGTCTTCAATCCAATGTTAGATTCTATGAAGTCATGATTAACATTTATTTTTTTCTCATCATGAGTTTCCTCTACTACCTTTTCATCATTAGGAGGCCTTTCTTGTAGCAACTTTGTCCCACCTTCCTTCAAACCTTCCATGTCTTTCTTCAAATATTCCATGCCTTTCTTCAAATCTACTTCCCTACTATCAATATTAGATTCCATGGAACATATAAAACTATTTATCTTAGCTTCGACCGCATTCTTCAAATCATCCATCCATTTTTCTTACCATGTGTTTCTATTTTCTTGATTCGAGTCATTCTTTTTCTTGTTTTTAGCAGCTCGATCTTGAATCTATTGCATATCTGAAATTTTAGATCTCCAAGATTTTAAATGGAGACTTGCAGTAGCCCTCTATGTCCTCTTTCCAATTCCACTAGTCTAATCGAAATTGGATTCTCCAAGAAATATTTATTCACAATATCCTAAGATGATCTGATTATATACTTTTTCAGTAGACCGAACTTATACGAAGTGAAACGTGTCATTGTTTCAACCTTCAGACCTAAAAACAATATACAGAAATTTACAAACCGTCCTCTTTTTGGAACTTCTTACGAAATTTCGATATGATGCTCAGAGAGAAAGTTATGATGATTTTCCCAAAATCACATGTTTGTGATGTAATTCAAGATCCTGCAGAAACCCTAAATTCCTTGGACCGTATCACAGAAAATATAGTGATACAATATCTGAAATTCGGGCCCGTGCTTCATCACAATTTCAGCTCAAATGGGCTTTAATTTGAGAGTCTGAACCTTCGTAGAAACAAAATTATAGTGAAACTTTCACGATGGCCTATTTGAGATGGAATTTTGGAGCTTGCAAAAACCCTAATTTTCGTAGATCATATATCCGAAAATATAGAGAGATAAGATTTGAAATTCGGACCTGTGATTCAGAAAAATTTTGACTCAAATGGCGTTTTTTTTTAGCTTCTAAAACTTTGTAGAGAAAAATTTATAGCGAAAATGAAATGAGGATCTATTTGGAGCAGCAAAACCCTAGAATCCAAAGCTCTCATAACAAGTGTTATGTAACCAGCTCAGAAAATAGAAGAAAAGATAGATCAACAACTTCAAAATAAGCCTCTTCGATGGGGAAACGTCCTTTACATTACACAAATGAACAATTCTTGGATGATACAAATGACAAGACCTCCTTTCTATATATAGGAGTCTAAGGGGTCCCAATACAATCAGAGCCTACATAACAATAATATTGTAGGGGCACAACAATAATAATAGTGAGCTTCTATGGTGCATAATAATAACAACATGGGGACTATATGGTCACAATAATACAATAAGGGGGCTGCACTAATAACAATAAGGGGTTACACTAGTAGTATAGGGACCTAATGGTGAAGCATATGAAGATAATTTTCCTTCATCTGAAGAAAAGAAGCTAAATGCTCGAGCAAGGCAAATTGTTCTTGAAAATATCCATAATGCAGATTTCGAAAAAGTTGGAGATTTAAAATATTCCAAGGAGATTTGCGACATATTGCATATGTTATATGGAGCAATTTGTATTATCAATGATGAAGAAGTTGAGAAAAGCATAAAAAAGAATAAGAAGAAGAGATCCGTGAAAAAAAAAGAGCAAAGCTTCAATTGAACTAGTTGTACAAGAGCACAACAAATCTGAAGGTATAAGACGTGTTGATTTACTTTCAAGTTATATTTTTAATAGTAGTCGTGAAAATCATTCAGATCTAGTTAGTGAAATAGATGATGGTCATAGTTACATGCTTCTTAATGTTGAATATGAATCTGCCATGGTTGTTATTGAATAATTTTTAAGTGAAATCGATAGACTAATAGATGTATGTAAGGAGTTGTTGATGGTGCTAGACCCACCAACATGTCAGGGGATCTCCCCAGTAAGAAGTCCCAACTAGACATCAAATCGTTTGGAGTAGGAGTCCCAGCGGTGGGTAGTAAAGCAATGTCTTAATTGTGATAGCTTGCAAAGGTAAGTGTGATATCTTTGTCGGAAGCAAGTGTGTGACCTTGCAACGAGTCGAGTTAGATGCATGGAGGTTCTAACACATGGTGGGGAAAAGGAAGTGTATCCCTTAGAAGCCTGTAGTAGTACATAGCATGAAAGGAACACATGAGTTGAATGACATCACAAGATGGAAAGAAAAATAGTCCACAATCCAAAGTGACAGGTTAAACCAACAATATGATTACAACAAGATTCATAAAATTGCATACAAAATAGTTTATACACAAATGTGTAAGTTAAATAACATACATTGCTAAATAAACTAGAAAAGTCTAACGATAATAACAACATATGCATGAAAACGTGTTGGCTTTGGTATATATTATATAAAGTGAAAGTTCCATACATACATACACCATTGACAACCACTAGGCCCAACAGTGGAACATTACAATCAACACCGCTTGCTCCTTCAAAGAGATGTACTCTCTCTATGTTGTGGAGAAGCCAAGGCTCATCACAATACTCTCCAGACCTTCTCTAAGCAATGCCTAGCCAAAATCTTAGCTCCCAAAAGTTTGGTACTATGAGTTATGAGGTTCTATATATAGAAAAGGGTGGGGTGACCCTTGACATTCCCCTTTGACTCTTGGACTACCCTCATGACTCTTCACATTAGAATAGTGATTGTTCACATTCCACTAACGACACTTGGAATTTCACATACAACATATTTACAATAATACAATTTCCACATATACCCACGTGGGACAAAAATAGGCTTGAGTCAGCCTGACAAGACAAACAACATCACTCGGGGTCTTGGGGAAAGACCAACTCGGTAACCTCCTCGCGGTGATCCTTGGTGACGAACTGATACCAAGATTGGTGCTATGCTATTGTGTCCCCATACTATTTGATGACATCTTTGTCGAAGCGAACTCTGTCCTCCATGGGTTCCAGGTATATGGTTTTGAAACCTCTGTCCAGCTCATCTTGAATCATGTGCAGCATTGTCCTGAGTGTGGCTGGACCACTGATGTGCCTTTTCATGTTCTCTACACTAAGCTACAATTCATTGTTGCTGGCTACACACATCAATTGCTCTATGTACTTGGCGACATCCATCATGACTTGGTTCTTCCTCATGGCTTGGGTGAGGGTTCCGATGGAAGGGATCGTGTGCGCTCGCACTATGACATCCAGACTCCTAAACAAATGTGCATGGGAAGCCTCAATGCTAGTGATGATCAGAGGGAGTTACTCATAGTTCCAGATCAACATCTAAATACGTGCTTTGTCTAGCTTAGCCTTTGTCTTCATCCTCATGTGCATGTAAAGTGGGGCTCCCTTGTACCTCATTTTCCATTCTTGCATGTGCGCAATAGCAGTGTGAATGTCTTTAAGAGTTTGGGTCGTCTGAGTGCACTACTGCTGAAAACTGTATAGATGGACAACTGTTTTAAGCGTGGTGAAAAATATTTTATACATTGTCTACATGGTGGCCTCCAAAGTTGATATCTCTGCCACTATTGGTTTCTTCATTTCTGCCATGGTGGATCCTACAAACTTCTATGTTCTCTACCTAGCCGCTTGCAAGTACTTCGCCATTCGATCATTCTCTATTATCAAGAACTTAATCATTGAGCTCATGGCTTCCGCTAAGCCTTATAAGCCTCGAACATGATGATTGGATGTCTTCTAACATCTGGTACAATCACCCTTTATTTTGTGTACCCAGGTAATGTATTATCATCTAAGAGTTGCTTTCTTCGTGCATGTACAATCCTTTGATGTGTCTCGGCAAATGCCATATTGTACAAATATGTCTCTAAATCATCATCAGGGAGGAAAAATTCTCCTTGCTCACTTGTGACTGGTTTTGGTTCTGGAGGCGACAGAGATTGTGGTAAGACCTCGGATGCCCTTGGAATAAGATCAATGTCTTTCCTCTAGATCATGTTTCATCTCCATGTCTGTTGCCTCAACCAACTACTCAACCTACTGAGAAAGTTCTCAAACCTGCACCTGCTCACCCTATTCATCATCTGATGGCTACTATGCCGCTTCAACCTGTATCTGTGCAGTTTCCTCTGTTAGTGTGCCTTGTCCTTCTTCCTGTTCTTGTTTCTGCCTTTCTTCATTGTCTCTCCTCCTTAGCTTTTGTTCTTCTTTCAGCTTCTTCTCTGTCTCATGCAACTTCCTCTGTTTCTTCCAATCCTTTCTTCTCCCTCTTTCTCTGCGGTACTCTCCTGTCACGTTTTTTCCTCTTTGCATCTATCTCCAAAGTTACTCTTTCAACCAGTGGATATTATTTAAACTTGTAGCTTTTCTCAGCCTCTGTTCTCTGAGAAATCTTCCTCCTCAAGTCCTCAGTTTTAACATCTGCATCTTTCAAGGTATGGATCTCGTACAAACCAATCCGCAAAGGAAGAGTCGGCCATGGTGCCTTCTTCCTCCTGTGCAGTGATGCTAACAACCCTGTGGAGATGTTGTATGCAACTTCTTGCATGACCAACTTGTTTGTGGCAAACCCTGGTGTCTCATGTAGAGGCTTCTCCACGTTGAACATCCTGATGAAGGTGCCATAGGGTGAGGCATACCAATCTAAAATGTTAAGCTATGCCTGCAGCCCTTCCTGGGACATGAAAGGTTGTTTAAATATCATCTTGTACAATGGGGCAATGAAGTGGTCAGACAGCCTTGTCATGACTCCTCGGTAGTTGCACTCAGAGATTTACAGCTTCCTCTGATGGTGTCCATGTCCAACCCATGCCAAGGAACTGTTGTTGGGCAAAGATTGCACCGAGCAGGTATGCAAACATATAAAATTTTGTTGTCCATCCTTAGGCGGATTCTAGGCACTTGAAACATGCACTTTTAGCTGAATAGCCAAAATGTCTAATCAATTGAAAGGCCTTCCTTCATTTTCCAACTGAACTAACATAACAACCCAACTCTGTGGTAAGGTCTCCATGCTCTCTTGGTCATACAAGTGACATGCACAAACGACAAGGAGTTGGTAAGACTTCCTGAGTGACTTCGACTTATAGACCTAGTTGGGTATCATACTGAACTTCAATGGATCTTGTACCCAATGCTTCAAGATATCTCTTGAGTTCACATTGTTGTTGGGAGTGAAGAACAGTGCATCCATGTAGTTCACCAATTACGTCAAGTGATACATCTGATGGTAGTTTTTCATCCTGAAGGTGGAAAGCCATGTTCCACTGGTGCTGCTCATTGTCATCATCTCGAGATCAGAATATGAGACAACCCAATGAATGATATCCATGCATGGGAAGGCAGGGTACCTGCATGCAACCCTGTACAAGCCTAACTTGTGAATTTTGACATAGAGTTTTCAATCTTATATATCTTCCTTGAAAGTGCCTGCAAATATTTCCTTTCTTTCTTGCCATGTAATCTTCATGTCCTTCTCTAAGAACACTTGTGTTTCTACATAGATGGGCAAGTCTATTGGCACCTGTTCGACCACATCTCCAGTGCTACTCTCTAAAGTGTCCTTTGACCCAACTCTCTTAGAAACCATGATGCATGTACTGCTGAGAGACTACTCAACAACTGATGTACCTGGAGAGAGAAGACACTCACAGCAAACAAATGTTAGTTTAAAAACACAAATCACTTCAAGGGTCGATCATGCAACAAACCGGGTGACTATTGGGCAAGATTGCAGAGTAGCGACACTCAAGGCTGGGAGACTATCAACTAGAACTACGCATTGCGCAGTCTCATCTGCCAGTGAGGCCTGCTACTAACTAGAACTGCGCAAAACGTAGTCCAGCTAAGTTGTTGTGGGTTGGAACTGCGCAATGCACAGTTCAGTTCAGTTTGACTTCTAGCTGGGACAACGCATTGTGCAATCCTAGTGGGGAAGACTGGGGACTGTCTCCTAGAACTGCGCAGAGTACAACTAGAGGCTAGTTACAAGCATCCTCTCTGGAATTCTTGAAGCCAAGGCAGAGCCTCAAGTTTAGTAATGTGCATAACATGACGAGGAAAGCAATATTTGAACTAAGGCAGCCTAGATCTGCCCAAGGGAAATTTGAAAACAAGTAGATTTGAAAGCATAAGCGAAGGATGGTGCAAACAAGAGTGAATGATCATGCATGCCATCAAAACCAATGCATGAATCAGTGTAATGGACGAAAAAAAAAGCTGGTGGAGAGGGTCGTCGCAATGACGACCGTTAATGCAAAAACAATGTTATGCATGCAACACTTAAGAAGGACAATGAAAAACTTGAAACAACACTTATACAAGTTAAAACAAACTAAAATGCCAGTGTTCATTCAATAAAACATGAAAAACAACACTCACAAAAGCCAAAGAAATAAAAGTGACAGAAAAAGCAGCAAAATGCTTGAAAAACAAAACTTACCTGGAAAAGTTGTGTCGACTGTGCTAAAGGTTCCTAGATGCCTTGGGGATGCCAGAGCTCCAAGATTGAATGTGTAGAATGAGCTCTGGGGCATCCATTAAATAGATTTGGTAGATTTGGGGTTTATGACGTGCATGCCACAAATCTAAAAAAAAGCGACACTTGGCGGGAAGTTTATAAAATCAACTTGCATGTAACTCCCAGTGCTAAAAATAGATCCCTATTTTTAGGGTTGCTTTTTGCTTCTTCTTTTTTGCTTTTTCTCGAACTACTACCATGAATGAATGGGAAGATTGTGTAGTTATGGAGGGAACCGGGCAACTTGTTAGCACATGCATTGGACAACAACATGAGGAATGCTTCTGCGCAATTCCTGAGCTGAGTGGCTCTAGCTGCTTCTCGTGCTCTACACAATTTACCAGTTGAATACAAGTTTTTAGTTAGGTCTGCGCAATTCTTGAGCCAAAGTCGAGTGTTTGGATGTTCTGCGCAATTTCTCTTAGCAAGCTTGTCTCTCAGACTTCTCTACACATTTCTGAAGAGCGGGGCTGCTCTGCACAATTCTTGAGAACAACGTTGGTTGCCTTGTACAATTGCGCAGTTTTCCAAAATAGTGCAAGAATCAGATGTGAACCAAGTCACAGGGTCAACTTGTGGTTGGTCAACAAAACAAGTTAGTGAACACAAGCTACAAAGTGAAAGATAAACTTGAATGTAACACAAGTAGTTGAGTAGTGCAAGACATGCTGTTGATATTTCGAGGAGGAAGGCTCTAAAACAAAGCGAAGGCAAAATTTTGTAGGGTGGTTGTAGCCATTACAACAATAGCATGAGAAGAAATTGTAGTTTTATGAGGAAAAAGAGAAAAATTTCAAGATATCACTACCTTGAGGACACAACTGGAAAAATAAAAAAGAATTGAAGAATTCAATTACAGCTAGAAAAAGGATAGGAAAGACCATGTTGAAGCACTTGAAGGTGTGACTGACAATTTAAGAAAGCAGCTTGAAGAAAAATACCAACAACTAGAGAAAGTAAAGAGGACCATAGCAGTAAGAAAATCTGGAAGCAATCTTCAAAAATGTGAGACAAGCATGCATGCAGGAAATAATAATAAAGAAGAACCAAAGAAGCACGCAACAAAGAATGTGACTAGAAATAGCAGTAAGAAAGGAGAGAGAGAAAAAATTCACCAACAGTAGCAAAGTAGAAAATCAAAGGGATCTTTCACACCTAGAGGACCATTTTCTGTTATGGTTGAAGGTAGCAATTTTCAGAGGAGAATTCAAACCTCCTTTTCCTCCTTGATGAACGAACTTGAGTGCTTCAACTGTCATAATTTTGGTCATGTGGCAGCTAATTGTAGGAGGATAATACATACATCCATGCAACAATATGATCAACCAAGAAGAGGACCTACATTCAGGTATACAATTTCTTTCACTAGTCAATGTTTTGCTTGTAACATGTTTGGGCATAAAGTCATTTATTGTAGATCTAGCGTGAGAACATGGAGGTCTAGTATGAGCAACAAAAGATCAAATCCTTTAGCTACATATCTTGGCCATATATAGTGTTATGTGTGTCATAATTTTGGCACATGACCAAGGATTGTAAAATTCCTATATCCTTGATATTTTTGGTTCTAAAATAGCAGATAAAAGAGAATGCACAACCAAGGAACCGACCAGCAAACATATGGAAGAATAAAAGGCAGAAACTTGGAAGATGTGGCATTGCACTCTATTTGCTTGATGAGGATGACATGTGGTTTATTGATAGTGGATGCTCACACCATATGTCAGGAGATAGGAGAAGAAAAATTCTCAATAGAACCAAGAGTGGCCATGTTGTGTTTGAAGGTAATCAATCACCAAGAGTGTTTGGAAGCGGTAAATCCAATCTTGGTGAGAGGAGGACCAATGCAAATTATTTTTGGCTCATTGAAGGCCTAAATCATAATATCTTGAATGTGAGCCAAATGGTTGATGGAGGTAAGGAAGTGATTTTCAATACCAAAGGTTGCATCATTCGAAAAGGACCAAAGAGAGTGATCGCAAGAGGAGTCAAGACACTAGATAATGTGTATGTATTGAAGGGGAGAGTGAAGAGTAAGAAGAGATCAAGGAAGTACTCTTCCTCATAAGATTCAGAGTAGGAGAGATCAACACCTACTGCAGTCCATTCTTGCATGTTAGATCTACTTGACTACAGAGGTACATATGATACTTGCATGGTCTCAGGAAGAGCATTGGGAGCTTGAGGGGTTCTAGCAACAATGAGTTTTGATCTAGTTCTTCCATGCATTTTCAGATCATTCGCATCACTTCATATGAGGTATATCATGTTTAGGGGGAGCTATCTAAGGTTTTCCTTTATGTTTATGTTTCTCTTCACTTGTAGTTGATGTATTTCTGTTTATGAGTGGAAAGCATGCTATTAGCAGCCTTATTGCAGCTTTTATTGACCATTTTTCAGCCACACCCTAGCATGAGGACAATGTGGAAATGACATGCATATCGTGACTTGAGACATGGACTAGCCATGTATCGGTTGTTATATTCAGTTTATTACAGCAATATGCTAGTTATCTTTTCATCATTATGTATTGGTTGAGAGTCCAGTCAATAGTATGTTGAGCCATTCTGGTGATAGGCATGTCTTGGAGGAGTTTCATGAGTCTTATTGTATCCATTTGTATGGGATAATGATGTTGTAATAGTCATGATATGTCATGTATTTGAGTCATTGGTCCATAGGAGATGATGATAGCAACAATTCAAATCATTGTAATATCCATGTAAAAATGCTCATGAAGTTATGTACTTGTATTGTGTTATGTTTGGGTCATCTAGTCACGAGTCATGAGGTTATGTAATAGTCATGTATGAGGCCTTATGCCACTACTACATCCATGCATGTACAATGTTAAATGTCATTGAGTCATGGTCATGTGGATTTTTGGCTCATATGATGCTTCTTTCTTGGCTAGGAAGCAATGTTTGTAGTGGAAGCGATTCATTGGAGCTTGTAGTAGCTTTGGAGATGGCAATTTTTCAGGGGGGCATCTATTTTATCTTGTTACTTCAACCATCCATTGCTAACATTATGGTTCGCTTGGAGGTATTCATGGCATGCCTCATGTTATGATCATGATTGTTGAGTTTTGGCCTCATGTTATAGCAGAGAGGTTGATGATGGAAATTGATTTTTCTACTATGTGGTTTCTATGTGGAGGAGTGTTGGTTGGTGCCTCATGTGCATATTGATGCATATACTTGATGTTGCTCATATATGTTATTATGATGATGTTGCATATTATGCATGTATGATATGGTTGTGTGTGCATATTGTTGTTGCTTCTAGAGGGTGTTGGTAGACATGCTATTTGTATGATGATTGGTTTAGTATGTTTCTTGCTGCTAATGTGGAAGTATAGTCATTGGTTCATATGCATTATTTTTCAACCATGTAGAGATCAATTACTCCAGTATTTTTTCTTCATTACTTGTATTCTTTTTTCCTTATCAGAAGGATTTGTCCCTTGCCATTGATGTCAAAGGGGGAGCAATAAAGGAGATCAATGTAGAGGTTGTGTTTGGTTGCCATCAAAGCCAAAGGGGGATATTGTTGGCATTATGGTCATGGTTCCAACTAGATGATGTTGGCATTGGTTCATGATGGAAGTTATCTCATGATGGCACTAATGTCAACCCTATGTAGACTAGATGATGGTTAGATGTCTTCCTTGTAGTGTGGTTCCATCTAGTTGAGTTCGCATTGGGATGGTTGTGTTGGCATTGATGTCAACCATATGATGTCACATTCATGGTCAGATGATGGCATTCATGTAGTGGAGGTATTGCCTTGATTTTTCTTGTGTTCACAAATGTATTGATGTTTATGCCTTGTTATGCATTGACTGGAGGCATTGGAATTGCTGCTACAGGTATTGGAGATGGTTTCTCAGGTGACCTATGTTGTTGAGTTGCCACACTTGATGAGTTTGCATATTAGGTATTCATGCTTATTCTCATGGAGATGGCTTTTTGCAACGGTGTATTGTATTGATGATGATGTTGCATAGGTACTACAGTAGTGTAAACATGTGTTTCAGCTTGTGCAGATGTTTGTTGGAAAGCGGAGGACTTGTCAAAATTCTTGCCAGCCTTGTTGGCTAGCCCTTCAGGTCAACTTGATAGTGACACTTAGGAGACAAGTTTGATCTACTTGCAAAGGTGTCAAAAGGCTTGGAAGAGGTTTGGAGGCATGTACATATGTTGGAGAACATGATCCAACATGTGGTAGAGGTTCGTAGCTAAGGGTTTGTTGTTTTTCCTTCTGCTCTGCCCCAATCATCGCTATGCAGGCTTATGCATGTGACTAAGAAGCTCTAGTGATTGGGAGACATGCTTGTGAATGAAACTGAAAGTCTCCAGTTGAAATCAGCTAAAGTTGCGTGAGCTACTGAGGTTTTTTCATGAAAAATCTTTTTCATTCCTCACGCAAATCAGATGAAAATTGGCATGGAAATTCCCAGATACTTCTAGATTAAGTTGTAGTGGTCGAGAATGGTTGGAAAAGGTCCTCCAATGATGTGAACACCTTTATTGCACAAGTAGTGGTGTTAGTGGATATATTTTGTCAAATTTGTGCATTCTTGATCCCATGCCTAAGGTGAATTTCACCCTCCATGTTTTATTCTCTTCATTTTGGAGCTAGTTGATGGTTGGCTGTATGAGAGTGAGTTGGAGAATGTTGCATAGAGAAGGAGTTCTCTAGAATCAGTTGAGAGCATATATGCTTCAGTGTATGAATGTTAATGGTAGTGAATGGAGCAAACTGTTGAAGCAGTGCATTAGTATTTAGATGAGATTTGAGTTTGTTATAGCAAAGTTTTTTTTTGGAGGATTGGAGTAGAGATTATGTTGTTGGTGGCCATAGTTTTGATGCAATGTTTTTGTTTGGAGGATTGGAGTAGAGATTATGTTGTTGGATGGCCATAGTTTTGATGCATGGGTTTGGTACCTCTAACACCAACGTATACTGCGAGGGGTTTGAATGATTATAACACATGAGGATTTTCATATATGTGAACAAGATACTAAAATATTTCATTGAGAAATTTCCAATCAATTTCGTCTTCTAGGATTTGAAAAGTGAGATTTTGAAAGCGTTTCCAAAATTGAAACAGGGATTCATCAGGTGCCTTTCATAATTCCAGAATTTTCTTATTGAGTACTTTACGACTGTAATGATAGAAATCACAAACCAACTCTCTGATTGTCTTATCATAAGAGTGAATAGAGGCTGCGGGAAATGTGATGCACCATTGCAGTGTGTTCCCTCGGAACGTGAATGCGAAGAGCGAGCATGTAATGTGATCCTCATGTATTTCATTCCTTTCACAGAAGCCCATGAAGGCAACTCCATGACTAATCAAAGTTTCTCCGCCTTCACCATTGTATGTGTTACATGACAAGTCATTAAGGAGATCCTCTAACACTTCAAAATCACATCCATGAGACAGACATGTCATATGATTAACTATGATGTAAGTCATGAAGAATGTGTATATATTCAAAACATACTTTGAGGACTAAGGTTTTCATCTGGCCCTCCTTCTAGCACCAGAAATGTTGATGGTTATGGACCCATCAACATGTTATGGGATCTCCCCAGTAAGAAGTCACGACTAAACCTCAAACCGTTTTGAGTAGGAGTCCCAGCAGTGGGTAATAAAGCAGTGCCTTGACTGTGATAGCATATAGAGGTAAGTGTGATATCTTTGTCGAAAACAAGTGTGTGACCTTGCAGCGAATCAAGTGAGATGCATGGGGTTCTAACACATGGAGGGGAAAAGGAAGTGTGTCCCTTAGAAGCTTGTAATAGTACACAACCTGAAAGGAACACATGAGATGAATGACATCACAAGATGGAAAGCAGAATAGTCCACAATTTAAAGTCACAGGTTAAACCAATAACATGATTACAACAAGATTCATACAATTTCATACAAAATAATTCATACAAAATGCGTAAGTTAAATAACATACATTGCTAAAGCAACCAGAACAGTCCAACTACAATGACAACATATGCATGAAAATGTGTTGGCTCTGTTATATATTATATAAAGTGAATGTTCCATCCATACATACACCATTGACAGCCAGTAGCCCTAATAGTGGAACATTACAGTCAACATTTCCTACTCCTCCAAAGATATGTACTCGCTTTACACTGTGGAGAAGCTCTCCAGGCCTTCTCTAAGCAATGCCTAGCCAAAATATTGGCTCCCAAAAGCCTGGTACTATGAGTTATAAGGTTCTATATATAGCAAAGGGTAGGGTGACACTTCAAATTCCCCTTTGACTCTTGGACTACCATCATGACTCTTCACATTACAATAGTGATTGTTCACATTCCACTAATGACACTTAGAATTTCACTTATAACATATTTACAATAATACAATTTCCACATATACCCATGTGGGACAAAAATAGGCTTGAGTTAGGCTGACAAGATAAACAACATCACTCGGGGTCTTGGGGAAAGACCAACTCCGTAACATCCTCGCGGTGATCCTTGGTGACGAATTGATACCAAGCTTGGTACTGTGCTATTGTGTCCCCATACTATTCGATGATATATTTGTCGAAGTGGAATCTTGCCTCCATGGCTTCCAGGTATATGGTTCTAAAAACCCTGTCCAACTCATCCTGAGGCATACGCAACATTGTCCTCAGTGTGGCTGGACCACTAATGTACCTTTCCATGTCCTCTACACTGATTTGCAATTCATCGTCGGTGGCTACACTCATCAATTGCTCTATGTACTTTTCGACATCCAGCATGACTCGGTTCTTCCTAATGGCCTAGGTGAGGGTACCAATGGAAGGGATCTTATGCATTCGCATTATCACATCCAACTTCCTGAACAACCTTGCATAGGAAGCCTCAATGCTAGTGATGAGCGGAGGGAGCTGATCATAGTTTCGGATCAACATCTGAATCTGTGCTTTGTCTAGCTCAGCCTATGGCTTCATCCTCATGTGCAAGTAAAGTCGGGATCCCTTGTACCTCATTGTCCATTATTGAATGTGCACAATAACAGTGTGAATGTCTTTGAGATTTTGGGCCATCTGTGTGCACTTTTGTTGTAATCCGTATAGATGGACAACCACTTTGTGCACAATGGAAAATCTTCTATACATTGTCTGCATGGTGACCTCCAAATTTTATATCTCCACCACTATTGCTTTCTTCATTTTTTTCATGGAAGATCCTACAGACTGCTTTGTTCTCTGCCCGGCCTCTTGCAAGTCCTTCTTCATTGGATCATTCTCTGCTATCAAGAATTTGACCATTGTACTCATGGATTTTGCATAATCCTTAGAAGCCTCGACCATGGTGACTGGATGTCTTCCAAAATTTGGTACAATCACCCTTTCTTCTGTGTGCCCAGGTGATGTATGATCATATGGGAGTTACTTTCTTCGTGCTTGTACAATCCTCTGATGTGTCCCATCAAATTCCAGATTGTACACATTCGTCTCTAGATCATCATCAAGGAGAACAACTTATCCTTGCTCGCTCAAGACTAGTTTTGGTTCTGGAGGTGGCGGAGACTATGGTATGACCTCAAATTCCCTTGGCATGAGATTGATGTCTTGATCCTCTAGCTCTTGTTTCGTCTTCATGTATGTTGCCTCAACCAACTAATCAACCTGCTGAGCAAGTTCCCGAACTTGCACATGCTCACCCTATTCATCATCTACTAGTTGCTCTGATGCTTCAACCTGTATCTGCGTAGTTTTCTCTGTCAGTGCTCCTTGTCCTTCTTCTTGTTCTTGTTTTTTCCTTTCTTCATTCTCTCTCCTTCTGAGCTCTTGTTCTACTTTCAGCTTCTTCTCCATCTCCTGCAACTTCCTCTCTGTTTCTTCCAATATTTTCTTCTCCCTCTTTCTCTACTCTACTCTCTTATCACGTTGTCACCTCTTTTCATCTATCTCTGAAGCTACTCTTTCAACAAGTGGATCTTATTTAAACTTGTAGCTTTGCTCAACCTCCGTTCTCTCGGTAATCTTCCTCTTGCCTTTGTCTTACGTCCTTTTGCTACTCACTGTTGTTGTTTTTGTTGCTTCCAGTGGTGTTATCGCCTGCAGTGCCACTTTCCATTCTACAGCCATGCTAACCGGTTCATTGAGCCTATAGGAGTTATAACAATACCTCCAAGGATATTCCTCTAGCCAATGGCATGCCCCATGGACCCATGGGAAGTACACCTTCACACAGTCATTCTTGCATATGAAGTGAGGATCATATGGATTGAGACTCTTGGTGCTGAATCCAAAATTCTTCAATTCCTTAGTCCTAACATCTACATCTTTCAAGGTACGGATCTCCTACAAACCAATCCGTAAAAGAAGAGTCGGCCATGATGCCTTCTTCCTCCTGTGCAGTGATGCTAACAACCCTGTGGAGATGTTGTATGCAACCTCTTGCATGACCAACTTGTCTGTGGAAAACCTTGGTGTCTCATGAGGAGGCTTCTCCACATTGAACACCCTAATGAAGGTGCCACAGGGTGAGGCATACCAATCTACAATGTTAAGCTATGCCTTCATCCCTTCCTAGGACATGAAAGGTTGTTTAAATATCATCTTGTACAATGGGGCGATGAAGTGGTTAGACATCCTCATCATGACTCCTCAGTAGTTGCACTCAAAGATTCACAGCTTCCTTTGATGGTGTCCATGACAAACCCATGCCAAGGAACTGTTGTTGGGCGGAGATTGCATCGAGCAGGTACGCGGACATATAAAATTTGCTTGTCCATCCTTAGGCGGATTTCGGGCACTTGAAACATGCACTTTTATCTGAATAGCCAAAATGTCTGATCAATTGAAAGGACTTCCTTCATTTTCCAACTAATCTAGCATAACAACCCAACTCTGTGGTAAGGTCTCCATGCTCTCTTGGCCATACAAGCGACATGCAAAGATGACAAGGAGTTAGTAAGACTTCCTGAGTGACTTCAACTTGTAGACCTAGTTGGGTGTTGTACAAAACTTCAATGGATCTTGTACCCAATGTTTCAAGGTATCTCTTGAGTTCACATTGTTGTTGGGAGTGAACAAGAGTGCATCCATGTATTTCACCAATTACATCAAGTGATACATCTAATGGTAGTTTTTCGTCCTGAAGGTGGCAAGCCATTTTCCATTGGTGCTGCTTAGTGCCATCATCTCGGGATTAGTATATGAGAAAACCCAGTGAATTATATCCGTGCATGGGAAGGCGAGGTGCCTGCATGCAACCCTGTACAAGCCTGACTTGTGAATTTAGACATAGAGTTGTCAATCTTCTATATCTTCCTTGAAAGTTCCTGCAAATATTTCCTTTATTTCTTGCCATGTAATCTTCATGTCCTTCTCTAAGAACACTTATGTGTCTGCATATATGGGCAAGTTTATTGACATCTGTTCGACCACATCTCCAGTGCTACTCTCTAAGGTGTCCTTTGATCCAACTCTCTTAGAAACCATGATGCATGTACTACTGAGAGACTACTCAACAACTGATGTACCTGGAGAGAGAGCGTACACTCACGGCAATCAAATGTCAGTTTAAAAACACAAATCACTTCAAGGATCGATCATGCAACAAACCGGGTGACTATTGGGCAAGATTGCAGAGTAGTGACTCTCAAGGTTGGGAGACTATCAACTAGAACTATGCATTGCGTAGTCTCATCTGCCAGTGAGGCCCGCTGCTAACTGGAACTGTGTAGAACGCAGTCTAGGTAAGTTGTTGTAGGCTGGAATTGCGCAATGCACAATTCAGTTCGGCTTGACTGCTGGATGGGACTACGCATTGTGCAATCCTAGTGGGGAAGACTAGGGACTGTCTCCCAGAACTGCGTAGAGTACAGCCGAAGGCTAGTTACAGGCATCCTCTCTGCAATTCCTGAAGCCAAGGTACAGCCTCAAGTTTAGTAATGCACATAGCATGTCGAGGAAAGCAATATTTGAGCTAAGGTAGCCCAGATCTGCCAAGGGAAATTTGAAAACGAGTAGATTTAAAGCATAAGCAAAGGATGGTGTAGACAAGAGTGAATGATCATGCATGAAATCAAAACCAATGCATGAATCAGTGTAATGGATGAACAAAGAAGCTAGTGGAGAGGGTCGTCGCAACGACGATTGTTAATGCAAAAACAATGTTATGCATTAAACACTTAGGAAGGATAATGAAAAACTTGAAACGACACTTATACAAGTTAAAACAAATTAAAACGCCAGTGTTCATTCAATAAAACATGAAAAACAACACTCACAAAAGCCAAAGAAATAAAAGTGATAGAAAAAGCAGCAAAATACTTGAAAAGCAAAACTTACCTAGAAAAGTTGTGTCCACTGTGCTGAAGGTTCCTAGATGCCTTGGGAATGCCAAAGCTCCAAGATCGAATGTGTAGAATGAGCTCTAGGGCGTCCATTAAATAGATTTGGGGTTTATGACGCGCGTGCCACAAATCTTAAAAAAAAAAGCGACACTTGGCAGGAAGTTTCTAAAATCAACTTGCATGTAACTCCCAGTGCTAAAAATAGATCCCTATCTTTAGGGTTGCTTTTTGATTTTTTATTTTTACTTTCTCTGGAAATACTGCCATGCATGCATGGGAATATTGCACAATTCTGGAGGGAACCGAGCAACTTGTCGGCACATGCATTGGACAACAACATGAGGAATGCTTCTGCACAATTCCTGAGCTAAAGTCATTTATTGTAGATCTAGCATGAGAACATGGAGGTCTAGTATGAGCAGCAAAAGATCAAATCCTTCGGCTACATATCTTGGCCATATATAGTGTTATGTGTGTCATAATTTTGGCACATGACCAAGGATTGTAAAATTCCTATATCCTTGATATTTTTGGTTAAAAAGTAGCAGATAAAAGAGAATGCACAACCAAGGAATTGACCAACAAACATATGGAAGAATAAAAAGAAAAAACTTGGAAGATGTGGCATTGCACTCTATTTGCTTGATGAGGATGACATGTGGTTTATTGATATTGGATGCTCACACCATATGTTAGGAGATAGAATAAAAAAAATTCTCAATAGAACCAAGAGTGGCCATGTTGTCTTTGAAGGTAATCAATCACCAAGAGTATTGGGAAGCGGTAAATCCAATCTTGGTGAGAGGACGACCAACGCAAATTATTTTTGGCTCATTGAAGGCCTAAATCATAATATCTTGAGTGTAAGCCAAATGGTTGATGGAGGTAAGGAAGTGATTTTCAATACCAAAGGTTGCATCATTCGAAAAGAAGGACCAAAGGGAGTGATTGCAAGAGGAGTCAAGACACCAGATAATGTGTATGTATTGAAAGGGAGAGTGAAGAGTAAGAAGAGATCAAAGAAGTACTCTTCCTCATAGATTGAGAGTAGGAGATATCAACATCTACTAAAGTCCATTTGCATGTTAGATCTACTTGACTACAAAGGTACATATGATACTTGCATGTTCTCAAGAAGAGCATTAGGAGCTTGAGGGGTTCTAGAAACAATGAGTTTTGATCCAATTCTTCCATGCATTTTCATATTAGTCGGATCACTTCATATGAGGTCTATCATGTTCAGGGGGAGCTATGTATCTAAGGTTTGTCCTTTATGTTTATGTTTCTCTTCACTCATTATTTTTGTAGTTGATGTATTTTTGTTTATGAGTGGAAAGCATGTTGTTAGCAGCCTTATTGCAGCTTTTATTGACCATTTTTCAGCCACACCCTAGCATGAGGACAATGTGGAAATGACTTGCATATCATGAATTGAGACATGGACTAGCCATGTATCAGTTGTTATATTCAGTTTATTACAGCCATATGCAAGTTATCTTTTCATCATTATGTATTGGTTGAGAGTCCAATCAATAGTATGTTGAGCCATTCTAGTGATAGGCATGTCTTGGAGGAGTTTCATGAGTCTTATTGCATCCATATGTATGGGCTAATGATGTTGTAATAGTCATGATATGTCATGTATTTGAGTCATTGGTCCATAGGAGATGATGATAGCAACAATGTAATTCATTGTAATATCCATGTAAAAATTCTCATGAAGTTATGTACTTGTATTGTGTTATGTTTGGGTCGTCTAGTCATGAGTCATGAGGTTATGGAATAGTCATGTATGAGGCCTTATGCCACTACTACATCCATGTATGTACAATGTTAAATGTCATTGAGTCATGGTCATGTGGATTTTTGGCTCATATGGTGCTTCTTTCTTGGCTAGGAAGCAATGTTTGTAATGGAAGCGATTCATTGGAGCTTGCAGTAGCTTTGGAGATGACAATTTTTCAGGGGCGCATCTATTTTATCTTGTTACTTCAACCATCCATTGCTAACATTATGGTTCGCTTGGAGGTATTCATGGCATGCCTCATGCTATGATCATGATTGTTGGGTTTTGGCCTCATGTTATAGCAGAGAGGTTGATGATGGCAATTGATTTTGCTACTATGTGGTTTCTATGTGGAGGAGTGTTGGTTGGTGCCTCATGTGCATATTGATGCATATACTTGATGTTGATCATATATGTTATTATGATGATGTTGCATATTATGCATGTATGGTTGTGTGTGCATATTGTTGTTGCTTCTAGAGGGTGTTGGTAGACAAGCTATTTGTATGATGATTGGTTTAGTATGTTTCTTGCTGCTAATGTGGAGAGTATAGTCATTGGTTCATATGCATTATTTTTCAACCATGTAGAGATTAGTTGCTCCAGTATTTTTTCTTTAGTACTTGTATTCTTTTTTCCTTATCAGATGCATTTGTCCCTTGCCATTGATGTCAAAGGGGGAGCAATAAAGGAGATCAGTGTAGAGGTTGTGTTTGGTTGCCATCAAAGCCAAAGGGGGAGATTGTTGGCATTATGGTCATGGTTCCAACTAGCTGTTGTTGGCATTGGTTCATGATGGAAGTTATCTCATGATGGCATTGATGTCAACCCTATGTAGACTAGATGATGGTTGGATGTCTTCCTTGTAGTGTGGTTCCATCTAGCTGAGTTCATATTGGGATGGTTGTGTTCGCATTGATGTCAACCATATGATGTCACACTCATGGTCAGATGATGGCATTGACGTAGTGGAGGTGTTGCCTTGATTTTTCTTGTGTTCGCAAATGTATTGATGTTTATGCCTTGTTATGAATTGACTGGAGGCATTGGTGTTGCTGCTACAGGTATTGGAGATTGTTTCTCAGGTGACCTATGTTGTTGAGTTGCCACACTTGATGAGTTTGCATACTAGGTATTCATGCTTATTCTCATGGATATGGCATGTTGCAATGGTGTATTTATTGATGATGATGTTGCAGAGGTACTACAGTGGTGTAAACATGTGTTTCAGCTTGTGCAGATGTTTGTTGGAAAGTGGAGGACTTGTTGGAATTCTTACCAACCTTGTTTGTTGGCCCTTTAGGTCAACTTGATAGTGACACTTAGGAGACAAGTTTGATCTACTTGCAGAGGCGTCAAAGGGCTTGGAAGAGGTTTGGAGGCATGTACATATGTTGGAGAACGTGATCCAACATGTGGTAGAGGTTCTTAGCTAAGGGTTTGTTGTTTTTCCTTCTGCTCTGCCCCAATCATTACTATTTAGGTTTATGCACGTGACTAAGAAGCTTCGATCATTGGGAGACATGCTTGTGAATGCGACTAAAAGTCTCTAGTTGAAATCAGCTAAATTTGGAGGAGCGACTAAGGTTTTTTCATGAAAATCGTTTTCATTCCTCGTGCAAATCAGATGAAAATTGGCATGGAAATTCCCATATACTTCTAGATTATGTGTAGTGGTCGGGAATGGTTTGAAAAGGTCCTCTAATGATGTGAACACCTTTAGTGCACAAGCAGTGGTGTTAGTGGATTTATTTTGTCAAATTTGTGCACTCTTGATCCCATGCCTAAGGTGAATTTCACCCTCCATGTTTTATTCTCTTCATTTTGGAGCTAGTTGATGGTTGGTTGAGTATGAGAGTGAGTTGGAGAATGTAGCATAGAGAAGGAATTCTCTAGAATCAATTGAGAGCATATATGCTTCAATGTATGAATGTTAATGGCAATGAATGGAGCAAATTGCTGAAGCAGTGCATTAGTATTTAGATGAGATTTGAGTTTGTTATAGCAAAGTTTTTGTTTGGAGGATTGGAGTAGAGATTATGTTGTTGGATGGCCATAGTTTTGATGCATGGATGTGAGCCACTATTTTTCTTGTATTGATAGCATGTTTGTGGTGGTATTTTTTTTTGGTTTATTGATGGTGTCTTACTGCTGAGACTTGGATTGCAGAGTTGAATCCTTGATGAGCAGAGCATCTTTGATCTAGTATGAAAATAGATGAAATGAGGTCCACATAGTGTTGAGGACCAGTGACTTCATGGGAAAGGAATAATGATATTGAAGCTTTAGTGAAAGGAATAGTTTCTCAATCTAATGGTAGTTGGATAGTCCAATCTGAGTTGGGCAAAGATCGTTGATCGTGGTGGCTTTCAACAGATGGTAGTCCATAGATCCATGTGAGAACATAGTCTTTTGAGTTGATCAGTGGAATCGAGTCGCATGGCTAATGGGAGTCAACTTATTGTATACGAGTCGAGTCTCCTAGCTGATTAGAGTCAACAATATATGTAAAAGACTATATTTTCTTAACAGAATATTCAGAGCAGCGTTGCAACAACAAGGGTGCCTTTTTTTCCTGGTGAAGGGTTTTCCACCAGATATCTTGTGTCTCTTGAGTGGATGTGTTTTGATATGATGTTTAGTGTTGCTCTCATGTTTATCTTGTTTTAGCTTCTTATATGGTTTATGTTTATGAGATAAACTATTGTGTTGTTGGTAAATAAATGTGTGATTCAGTTCAAGTTTAAATTGGTAAAATTGATAATAAGTCACACTATTGATTCAACCTCCTATTAGTAGTGCTCAAAGGTTTCCAATAATTGGTATCAGAGAGAGGCTCTTGGTTGCAACATGATTGCTGGAGAGATATGGGGTTTGTTGGCAAAAATTTACAATTTTTTTTTCAAAATTAACTCTTAAGTAATACTTGTTCTTACTGCTACAAATTTCAAGGTATGGAAAGAAAGTGTGAAGTATAGATTATTTTCTTGTGGATATAACTTCTAGAGTCTAGTTTGTGAAGGATATGATGTTTATTTTCCTTCATCTGAAGAAAAGAAGCTAAATGCTCAAGCAAGGTGAATTATTCTCGAAAATCTCCATAATACAAATTTGGAAAAAGTTGGAGATTTAAAGTCTTCCAAGGAGATTTGGGACAGATTACATATGTTATATGGAGAAAGTTGTAGCAACAATGATGGTGAAAAGAGATCCATGAAGAAGAAGAAGAACAAAGCTTCAGTTGAACCAATTGTACAAGAGGACAACATATCTGAAGGTATAAATCACGTTGATTTACTTTCGAGTTATATTTTTAGTAGCAGTGTTGAACATAATTTAGATCTGATTAGTGAAATACATGATGGTGATAGTTAAATGCTTCTTAAGGCTGAATATGAATCTGCCATGGTTGTTATTGAAGAATTTTCAAGTGAAATCGGTAGATTGATAGATGTATGTAAGAAGCATGAGAAGAAATTGAATATTTATGAGGAAAAGGAGAAAAATTTCAAGGAAGAGATCACTGCCTTAAGGACACAGCTGACAGAATCGAAAAGGATTGAAGAAGTCAATTGCAACAAGCAAAAGGATAGGAAAGACTATGTTGAAGCACTTGAAAGTGTGATTGAAAAATCAAGGAAGTAGTTTCAAGAAAAAGACCATAAACTAGAGAAAGTAAAGAGGACCATAGAAAAGAGCAAATCTAGCAGCAATCTTAAAAAATGTGAGACCAACATGCATGCAGGAAATAATAATACAGAAGAACAAATAAGCCTGCAACAAAGAATGTGACCAACAACAATAGTAATAAAGGAGAGAGAAAACAAATTCACCAACAATAGCAAAGTATAAAACCAAAAGGAGCTTTCACATCTAGAAGACCATTTGCTTCTATGGTTGAAGGTAGCAGTTTTTAGAGGAGAAGTCAAAACTCCTTTTCCCCCTTGATGGATGAGATTGAGTTCTTCAGCTATCATAATTTTTGTCATGTGGAAGCTGAATGTAGAAGGAGAATAAATACATCCATGCAATAGTATGATCAGCCAAGAAGAAGACCTACATTCAAGTATACAAGTTATTTTAATGGTCATTGTTTTGCTTGTAACATGTTTGGGCATAAAGCCATTAATTGTAGATCAAACGTGAGAAGATGGAGGTCCAGTATGAGCAGTAAAAGATCAGATATTTTGGCTACATATCTTGGTCATATAGAGTGTTATGTGTGTCATAATTTTTGGCACATGGCTAAGGGTTGTAAGATTCTTAGATCCATGAGATTTTCGGTTCAAAAGTAGCAGATAAAAGAGAATGCACAACCAAGGAACTGGTCAAGGAACAAATGAAAGAAGAAGGAGAAGCATCTTCGAAGATGTGGCATTTCACTTTGTTCACATGATGAGGATGACATATGGTATATTGATAGCATATGCTCACACCATATGTCAGGAGATATGAGAAAAAATATTTTCTCATTACAACCAAGAGTGGCCAGTTGTATTTCAAGGTAATCCATCACCAAGAGTCTGGGAAGCGGCAAAGCAATAATGAAAATGATTTTTGGCTCATTGAATGGCTAAATCATAATATCTTGAGTGTGAGCCAAATGGTTGATGGAGGTAAAGAAGTGATTTGCAATTCCAAAGGTTGCATCATCTAGAAACAAGGATCAAATAGAGTGATTGCAAGAAGAGTCAAGACACCGAATAATGTGTATGTGTTGAAGGGAAGATATAAGAGTAAGAATAGATCAAGGAAGTACTCTTCCTCATAATATTTAGAGTAGGATAGGTCAGTGCCTACTGCAGTCCATTCTTGCATGTTATATTTACTTCACTGCAGAGGTACATATGAGATTTGCATGGTCTCAGGCGAAGCATTGGGAGCTTGAGGAGTTCTAGCAGCAATGAGTTTTGATCCAGTTCTTCCATGAATTTCCAGATTAGTCAGATCACTTCATATGAGGTATATCATGCTCAGGGGGAGCTATGTACCCAAGGCTTTTCCTTTATGTTTATGTTTCTTTTCAATCATTATTTTTGTAGTTGATGTGTTTATTGTTTATGAGTGGAAAGCATGTTATTATCAACCTTGTTGCAGCCTAGAGTGACCATCTTTTAGCCACCCTAGAATGAGGACAATATGACATGCATATCATGACTTGAGACATGGACCAGCGATGTATGGGTTGTTATATTAAGTTTATTAAAGAAATACGCTATTTATTGTTTCATATTTATGTATTGGTTGAGAGTCCAATCAATAGTATGTTGAGTTATTATTGTCATATGCATGTCTTGGAGTTTCATGAGTCTTATTGTAGCCATATGTATGGGCTAATAATGTTGTAACAATCACGAGATCCCAAATGTGTGTTGAAATGACTTGAAGTCCTCTATATTTATACTAAAACGTAGATGATGAATAGGCATATCTATTGGGCTTTTGAGCCTACTGAATTTGTTGGTCGGCTTGATAATAATTCCATAATCAAAATAAATTCATAACTTCATGAATACTTATCGGAATCTGATGATCTTTAGATCAATCCTACACCTCTCGATGAGAGGGATCCAATACAAATATCAGCTACCATAAATAAGCTGAGCCACATGGAGTTTGGCCCTAGTTGCCAATTTTAACAGTTGTGAATACCACATCGAGCTATGTTATAAAGCTCCAATAAGCAGTATGGTTTTCGTGTTATGGTGGTCATATTATATGGTGTAAATGTTGCATCAAGCTATGTTATAAATATCCATAGGTATTATGTTTTATTTTCAGTGGTTTGTTGTTTTATAGGTGTCATTGAACACCGAGGACAGTGCTCCCCCAAGGGGGAGGGGTTTGTAACATCCCCTTGTTGATTTTCCATGTAAAAATATAATACCAAGGTCATGGGATAGGTATTCCAAGCTGAATTTTGGGAAAAACATATTGATGGGTATCACTAGTGATTAATAAATGGCTATGGCCATTGGAAAAGGAAAAGAGGCAATAATTGGCATTTTATTTATTAAATAAACAAAAATAGGATAAAGAGAAGGTGAAGGGACACATATTTGCATGAGAGGAAAATAGAAAGAAAATTAAGGAAAAATGAGGAAAATAGAGGCCTCAATGATAAAAAGGTTTATGAGGATTAGTTCACGACTTTTGTCAATTCAATTTTGGGATCTCTCTTTTATTCTTCTATTCTCTCGCACTCTTGAACACTTAGAGAAATATTGAAGCATTCTTGGAGCACTTTTCCATACATTGGATTTGGGGAAAGAAGGCAAAGGAAAGAAGAAGCGCAAGGGAATGGTTGGATCGACAACTACAACTATATTTATTTGTAGGTAACAAGTTGCATGTGTGATTTCCTTGCATGTGATTATTTGGTTATGTGTTTTCATTGGCACAAAGGATTTCCTGGATTGACAGTGGTTTTTAGCCTTGCCTTGTCATTTCTTGGATAACCATGGTGTTGTGGGTTTTCCACTTGATTGTTTTTCTGATTAGTGTTCATAATTCCTTATGGTTCTAGGTTGGAACAAATGCTCTAGAAGCCCTGGAACAACTTGTCTTGAGTTACTATTCTTGGAGCCTAGGTTGGGACAAATGCTCTGGAACCCTTAGTGGGTTGAGTTACTAGTCCCTAGAGCCAGGTTGGACAAATGCTATGGAGCCTTAGAAGGTTATGGATTGATTTACTAGTCCCTAGAGCCCTAGACAACTTGGGTATAAACTGATATGGTTGGTGTTAGTGATGTCCGATTGTGGAGGTGGAGTCAATGTGGTTGAGGGTTGAAGTAGTTTGGCCTTTGGAATCCCTAGTTTGGTTTTGTTTGGTTTATTCCATAAGATCCCACATTTGTGCTTGGAATATGGCGTGGGGGTGATTAGCTGAAAGAGAGACTTAGTTCAACCCAATCTATAGTCGGGTGGTAGGAGGAAGTCCCTGACTTGGTTGGTATTTTCCTATGTTAATATGAGACATTTCCTTATTGTGATATATCAAAATTTTTAGTATTATATTGGTGATGTTAGAACCCAGATTGACCTCAAGCTGAAGGGAGGCAATCTTAGGATAACCACAAACCAAGCTTAACCTGGTAGCTAGCCCTACCAGGTCAGGAAAGGGCTCTCTCCTTGTCATTCTCAGTTGAGATGACTAAATTTAATATGGATTTTAGGCTAGGTATAGTAGATCTAGGGTTTTTTGGTTGATTTTGAAGGTTTTGTTGCTAGAACCAATGGAGTAGGCAGCTTTAGGTCCAGGAAATCAAGTCAGGAATGCAGGGTGTTCTATGGGGTGAGGTAGTTAGGTGTTTTAGCACTTGAAATTGAGTGAGATGGTAGGTCTAAGATTGGTGAGTAGCTGAGGAGGGCATGCAAGGATCTTGAGTCCTCTTCAGATAGCTGAAAACATCAAAAACTAAATGTATTCTCAAGGCAGAGCACTGCTACCAATGTATTCCACCTATCTATCTTGATTTCATTTAGTTAAGAAGAATGAAATAGATTTTGGCACATATAACACATGAGAAAAACAATGACAAAAGGAGAAGCAATGAAAAAACACATTACCACAAGAATCCCACAAAAATAGCTGCAAATCCTGGTTTATTTCCTTGCCAAACTGTTGTAGAGATGTACAATGTAGCTCAAAGCATCCACAAGAGTTCAACCTTTACAAATGACTAATAAAGTACATAATATAGGCATCAAACCACCTATGCTAGCCATCAGGGGTCGAATCCATGAGAAGAGTGGTGGTTTCAACCATATCTAAACTAAGAACAGGAATATAGGCAGTGGAACAACTTGCCTCTAAAACTAAGGAAACTGATTCATTACCCCCAAACCACCTCAAAATGATGAATCTACACTCTAGAGTCATTTTACAATTACATTTACATAGCATAGCATCATTTACATTCATAAATTCATCCAAAATGAGAGTAGAAGTCAACTTGTAGAAAAACTAGGCAAAATTTTGATTTTTGAGCAAAACTGGCAAAATTCATCCTATGCGCAGTGCCACTGATCCCATATGTAGCGCCTTTCAAACCCAATTTTGGAGGCCTTCCCCTTGACCAAATTGAGCCCAAGATGGCTTGTTGGAAATATCTTCCTGTCTAGTTTCTGGAACATCTTGAATTTTTTATTTTGGAGGTCATTTCCCCCCTCAAAAGTGAAATCTCCCAAGGCTGCTTCCTGTGTGTCCAAAAAGTCACAAAGAGGGCATTTTTTTATGGTTTTTTGACCTTTAGGTGACCTATATTTGCTCCAAATTTTCTGAAACTTTCTCG
>APFE030277533.1:129129-197159 GCA_000404065.3 Pinus taeda
ATGTTGAATCCAAATATGCAAGCCATTCTTCCAACAAGTGCCACAGTCAAAAGCACCGCACCACTCTTAGAACTAGTTTTGGAGACCTTCCCGATGTCCAAATTGGGTTTAGGATAGCTCGTTGGAAAGCTTATTGAGTATAATTTCCAAAACATCTTCAATTTTTCAATTTGGAGTTCATTTTCCCTGTCAAAAGTCAAATCTTCCAAGACTGGTCATAATGTGCAAACTCAGGCTACCTAAATGTAGAGCATTGTTGCAGTCAACTTTTGAAGGTCTTCCTCAACTCCAAATTGAGCTCAGGATAGCTCATTGGAAATATCTTTGTGTCTAGCTATCATTTTACTCATCAAGAAAGTCATTTGGCCAATCAGTCTAGAATAAATCTTGATTTTACCAAGGTCACTCTAGAGGTGCAGCAACCCTCCTAAGGCAACTGTATTTTTGACATTTCTCTAAAACCATGACACTTGTGTAAAAAGTGAAGGAGGTTTTTCTTCCTTGGCCTATTATGGACAAAAAAATCTCTCATTGTTGTCAAATTCATCTTCTATTTCTCAGAAACATCATTTGAGTAAAACCTATCCTGAAGTGTGGAACAGGGGATTTGTAGAAATGAAGGGAAATGAAGGGGATAAGGGGCTGCTAAACTCTTGAGAATATTTTGGAAAATAGGGAGGGATGTTAGGAAGGAAGGGAAAGTGGAATTTCAGATATTGAGTGAGGGGAAGGGGTCCAAAAGGGCAAAACATAGGCCTAGCCTAGAAAATTGTCAACTTGTAGCAAGAAGCTAGGGTTTGTAGGAAAATGATGAATTTGAAGGATATCAATAATGGGAAGTGTTTAAGAAGGTACATTAAGGATAGGGGAAGGTGTATGAGCATCAAGATACAAGTTTTTTTGATGATTTGACCATCCAAGAGAAATTACCTTCAAAACCATAGGAGAGGTAAATGAGCCTTACCCAAGTACAACTGAAGCATGAACAAGGTGTAAAATAACCCATTGGAACCTGAAATGATGATGACAAACTCTCTAAATGATGGTACACTCAGCTAAATGGTGACATGGACCGACACTTGGAAAATTTTGGAAGGAGTAAAAACAAATCCTAGACCTAATACCTAGTGACCAAATTTTACTTGAAGACTCACTGAAATGACAAAATTTGACTTTGGCACCCTAAGACCACTTTGTAAAAGCATGTTTGATCGCTGGTGGAAGGCTTCAAAGACTGACACTAACATGTGATATTTTGGCTAAGTTTCCATGGTTTCTATGTTGGTTATATGATATGTACCATCTATGGCTCTTGTCACAAGTCATTTAGTTATTGATTGGTTGATGAATGTATAGACTAATAAGTGTTTTTGCAGCAATGTGCAGAGGGCATAAAGCCTACTTGGTGGTTCTCAGATGAAACTTAGACTATTATGATCATATATGCATTCATGACCTATAGCTTACACGTTTTTCCATGTGTTTGACAAAATGTTTGGTGTGTTCGCAGTCTAGGTTAGGTTCTTGATCCGAGTTTGAACTTTTAGCTTTTTCCTCATGTCAATAATGATTCTAGAAAGTCTTGAATGGTGCTGGGTAGTGGTCTAGAGGTTGGCCTAAAATTGTGGCTCTATTCTTGGGACCGCACCTTCTAAACTAGAAATTTTGGGCTATAATTGCATGGAAGCAATGTCATGCATGCGGTTGGAGCCCTATAACCACACTCTTGCAAGCTTGTGAATGCGGTTAGGTTGTTAAGTTAGAGAAAAGGAGCCCAAGGTCAGGGTTTGGTCACCTTGGACAGTTCTTTGGCCCCTGAGTGTCTTATAAGCCTTTAGGAATGTATGTGAGTTATTAGTTGTCGGCCCCACTTTCATAACTAAAGCTTGGAGGTCAGGTCATGTCATAGTAGCTCTTCATCTCATGTTTACCCTAATAGGCTGGTGAAATTGGGTAAATGTGGGAGGGGGTGGTTACAAAAGAAGAGGAGAGACTCTATTTCATTTTTCTCACTACTGGGAAGATTCACAAATATTTCATTTATGGCTCACGATATTAGTTCTTATCTGCAGTGGTCGGGTCAAATATAAATAGTTATATTACAATACTCCCTATTATAATGATGAGATTTGTGGTTGGTGACATTTGTTGGCCTTAGTAGTTCTCGTATAATACTCCCCAGTTTGAACAAATTTACGCATATAACATACATCCATTTGATTAGACTTCCTTTTTTAGCAATGTCAGTGCCATCAAAATACAAAAAGTGATTAAGACTCAATCTAAGTAGCAGGTAGAAGTTTTTTGCAGTCACCTTTGGAGAAAAAATAATAAATAACTGCACCTTGATGACATCAAAACATGTGCATAAGTTTCCTCATTATGTAATGGAAAACCTATTTGATGAGATCAAAACTTGTGCATTATAACTTGTCAAGTAGGTGTCCACATTTCATAAATAAATCGAAAACTTGTTTTTCCAACGCCTTTCAAGTCTGACTTTTAATGAATTTGATTTGGGAATCTTACACTGCAATTTGGTAACGACATGTCTTATACTACAACTTGGTAACGACATGTAAATGTTTTTCCTTTTGGGAATGGATGGATCTGAGGAAGGTTGATGTCTTTCCATGATTTTTTTCTTCTTACACAACATCCTATAAATACATAGCTTCAAACCTTTATGCAAAACGCTACTGCTTAGGATGAAATCTCTGCATCCATCCTTGGTGTCACAAATTTCTATTTTCGTAAGTTATCGATAAATCATTAACCTGTTAATTATGTTCTCTAGCAAGAAGCTTCTTTTTCATCTAGAATTTCCTATGGGCTCTATAATTATTATTTATTGACTATATAATAGTTTCTTCATATTTAAAACATGATAGTGTAGTTTCCATGTGTATTGAAATGACAATGGTGAAGACTAATCAGTACATGGCCTTTCTTTCTCTATTACTTTGTGTCAGTTCAAGAGTGGGCATTAATGGGGATCTTAAATCAAGGTTATATGATTGTAGTTGTCCAAAAGTAGAATCCATTGTGTTTGAACTTGTGAGAGATCCATTCCTAGACAGTTCATATGTAGCTCGTGGATTCATAAGGATGCATTTCCATGATTGTTTTGTCAATGTAGACATGAATATTCCAACATCACATTTTTATAAACATATGAACATCTAATTTTTTTGAAAATGCAAGTTTTCAAAATCCAGGATGCTTTGTGTTATTTCCCCTGAGCTTGAGTGGATTGCAGATTCCCCGAATATTCGGGAATTGAATGGACATGGGCACGGTCAAAAAAATTGACTTCACCCATGTTTGTCCGATTCCCGAATATGCGGGGAATCTGCAATCAACTTAAGGATGCCCATGTTATTTCTAGATATTTCACACTCTTAAATAGATTATGTCCAAATATATCACAAAGCAATATCATCAACATGTGATCCTATCTATCTTTATCCTTGTCTATCTAGATATATGTGTTATGCTTATCATTATATATTACCAACATCTACTCCCAATTTGTAACTCAATCCAATTCTAACGCAATTATAAGTTATAGTGTGTTTGAATGTTGAAATTATGTGCACTTTCAAGGATGCGATGGGTCTGTTCTCATAAACTTCACTGCCAAAAACACTGTCGACAAACATAGTCTTCTTAACAATGCACTTAAGTCGGAGATAAATCAATATTTTTCTAAGTGGATGAATTCACTCAAGTCACACTTAAGCTTTGATGGCTTAAGGTTTGACTTCACCAAGGGCTGTGTCAGTGACCTGATGGGCATCTATGTCCAAAACACCAACCCCTAATTCACAATGGGGGAGGTGTGTGACAATATGGCTTATGGCTTTCCTAGTTGCCTTGCCTACAACCAGGATTCCTAGCTACCTTGACTACGACCAGGATTCCCATCGCTAGAGACAAGTTGATTGGGTGCACGCCATAGGTGACCAAGAAATAGCCTTCAATTTTACTACCAATGGGATCCTGCAACAGGCAGTGAACTCCAGTGAGTTGTGGCACCTCAAGGATTCCAATATAAAATCAGTTGGCTTGATCAGGGTTTTCCCCTAGAAGGTGGTTAACTTCATATATAATCACATTGCCGGATCAATGCAAAACAAGTGAAGTTCTCTATAGCTACATATTTTATGGAGTTATCCTACGTCTCTTCTCAAGTGCCATTCTCACGACTCATACAATGCATTTATGCAATGGTCGAGTAGTGTATTCACACAATGGTCGATAAGTATATTAGTGGTAGTAGTCATGAAGTCATAATGGAGATAGCATTGTGTTCATATTTTAAATTTTATCTTTCCTTTTCTTTGTTATTACTTGAGTTTTTAGGTTAACGAAAGAAATTTTATGAAGTGCAGAGAAAAGAATTTGATGTGGAGTGTGGAGCTCCACACAATGGAAACCACACTTCTGTGCATAATGCATATCCCTACAGCTATTATGCGTTACATTTCTTTGTGTGAATATCTATTACATTGGATCATAAATAAACACAGGAAAAGTACCAATATTATAAGGTGTACCAACATGTAAAAAGGGAAAAGATAACTTCAAATTATCGACAAAATATGTAACGATGTAACATTTTGACGAAAATAAAAACGTCCATTTATTTCCCATGGAGCAATGCTGTGTGCAAATGCATGCTCGTTATGTTTCCTTGACCATTTTTTAATGATAAATACCTGGCTAGCCAATGGAAAAGAATCACTGCTTGAGGAACAAATACATACCTAACTAATAACAAAGAATGAACATATTACTAGCTAACATCACAAGGAGTGATATCATTCTCATTAAACGTGTTGCAGCACTACAATTTCGCAGTTATGGAAGAATATCTCAAATAAAATAATTTGTGGGCACATCTTGTCCAATATCTTGACATTCAAGGTTGGGTGGTTCGATAAGGACGAGAATAGTAATGGGACTCAAGGTTGGGTGGTTCGATAAGGATGAGAATAGTAATGGGACTATTTGTTGTAGACTTGCAACTGAGTCCAATGTGATTGAGTTATATGATATTCATGTTATTGGTGTCATGGGAATCAATAATTGAATGATAAAATCTCTCACATCTCTGCACACCAAAATTTTCATTGTGCGGGGATGTATGTGCAGAGAAAGGGACACAATCACACGCACACTCTTTCTCTCACATCTTTGTACACCAAAAATTCCATTAACCGGTTATTATAGATTGTATGTGTGATAGAGTGTTCTCTGATCTGATAAAAGTCAATCCCTTTAACTAAAATCCATGGAAATGTTATCGCTAAAACATGATTATCCAAGTGTCAAAATAAACATCATATCGCCTATGATTTTTGCACTCATTTTGGCTATTTTCCATAATGTTTTAAGCTGATTTTACCTCGTTTTAATCTAGTTATGCTTCAGTGTAGGAGCTCCACATGGCTTTGTGTGGAGAGCTTTCACTATGCGGAGAGATACTTTAAAAAAAAATGTTTTCATTAAACTTAGGTGATGGATAAATATTATGTACCTCAAAATAAAATAATTAATGTTGAACACACGAGACTAATAGCTTTCATTGTGTGAAGAGCTTCCATTGTGCGGAAAGCTTTCATTGTGTAGAGAGCTTTCATTGCGCGGAGAGATTTCATTGTGCGGAGGTTTATCCACACTCCACACAACCTTTAATCAATTAATTAGTGGTACAGGTAGGGACGATGTTGCATTGCAGCTATTACCCTTGTTTGAATTACTCATGGGCCAAGTTTTACAATGACAAATGTGTTGCTCGCACCTCTAATTTGGACGTTATTTTTGTTACTAGTTGACTTGCGTTGTGATGGGAGAAGCATGCTCAACATAGTTTTTGATGCAAAATAGAGTAACATCAACTCATGTCAGTTCACTCATTTATGAACTAAATAAATATGTGTCAAAGTAGATTATGGGTTTGATTAGGAATATAAAGAGTTGTATGTGATTGATCAAACAGAAATTTTAGCAAATTTTGAGAAGGTATGTATGGTCAAAATTATTTAAAGTATGCCATCTTAAAGAGGAGTTGCATATAAATTCAACAATGTTTATGTAACAAAACAAATGTGAAGAATAATCTTTATGTGTGAAGCTCATAGCTCTAGAGTTGCAAGACACTTTGAAGTCAACAGTACAATAGCTAATAACAAGATGTGGAGATGAGAGTCGATGTGGAGAAATTCGTCTTAGTTTTCACCATGCAACATTTCAAAGGCAACAAATCAAAAGTTGGGATTTCATATTACATTTCCTACTACTTTCAAGGCCCTAAGAAGGTATTTCCATGGAGTTCCTAAGAATGGAACCAAAGGAGGTTACAATTATATGCTTGTCATTGATGACAAAGTAAGCAAGATCACAAGTTTTAATCATTGTCAAAAGACTTGCATAAAATTACCAAAGAAGCACCAATAAAGGTATATTATAAGCTCCAGAATATAACTTATATTTATACTATATGAAGGATCCAAATTTGATGCCATTTAAGAAAATAATAACCTTCGGTTTTTGTAATATTATTGGTTCCATTTTGTTTTCCAAAAAAAATGCACTTGCTCGAAGATTGTAACATGAAATCAAGCAACAAAAGTTTTCGCTTAAATCTAGGGAATTTTTTGCCACCTACTTCTATTATCATCAATGGATATTCTTAGGGGACCCATGGCTCTTAACTCTTAAAAAGATTGAAGAATGCTTATATGGAGTTATTCTACTCAATATTGAGATGAGTTTATTTAAAATATAATTGGATGCTTTAGGGTCTTCACGAAAAGGTTGACATTGGAGCCATGGCAAGCCCTTCTTTTACTATGAAACAAAGGTTATATGAAAAGAATATGCCAAGATCCAAATAATAGAAGCTCAACGGAAACTTGGTAATTCAAGATATTAAAGATAGATGGGTCAAAAGATGCATGTATGAAATATTGAGGTAGCCTTCAACCTCAAAATGCTCAGTTGGATGATGGTAAATCACAACTCAACAATCAAAACCAAGCTACATTAGTCTAGGTTATGTACCTTTGCCATAAAGAAGAGGCAAAAGCATTTATTTTAGAGATATAATGTCACACAATCATTAGTTTTGAGGTCTAAAATGGGCCTAAAAACAAAAATGTACAACCAAAATAAACTTTATAAGAACCAATAGTATTCAAGATGATGATGTCAACCATGGGGGGGTGATTCAACACTTTTGGAATAAAAAAGTAAAAAGATTAAAAAATAAAATAAAAAATAAAAACTATTTTTTCAACTCATATTTTCAAGTTATCTCCTTACGATTTTACTCAAATTTTGAGTGGGAGCACTCATTGGATGCAGAATTTAATTCTTCATCCAAGGAGTACCCATGTTGCATACTTTAGATGGACCCTACTACATGAAAAATGATAAATACATGAAAAAACGTTATTGCAATCATGTTTTTTCAAGTATTTATCATTTTTCGTGTAGCAAGGTCCATCGAAAGTATGCAACATGGGTAGTCCTTGGATGGGGAATTAAATTTTGCATCCAATGAGTGCTCCTACTCAAAATTTGAGTAAAACCACAGGGAGATAAGTTGAAAATACGAGTTAAATTATTTATTTATTTTTATTTTTTTCCTCTAAAATTTGATGATGTCATCTAATCTTATTTTTATTATTTCCACTATTATTTTATAATATTCCTTAGGAGGCCCATTTTAGACCTCAAAATTTCTCTAATGCATTACGAGATAAGGTGTCATCTAAGTACTTTCACCTACCCATAGGTCCACTTTAGTGAATAGAGGCAATTCTAGGAGACACTTGGATAATTAGGACATGGGAACAACAATCTAGTATACCATGTTACTTTTATGCTCACAATATTTGTGGAGAAGTAGATGTGGAACAACTCTCAATTAACACTCCTTCCTATTGTATGTGATTCATTGGAACTCAGCACTTTCCAATCTCTATAGTGCTTTCCTATTGGGGTTTTCTGATTAAGAGATCAAGGGTTCACATAGGCAATGAAATTTATCAATAAATTGAAAACCAATGGTGTATCCAGACTCAATTTGGTTAAAGATTTGGTGCACAAACATGATTGTCAGGACATAGAGATTGGGGAATGAGAAGTTAAGAAATGTAATGGAGAGAATCTAGAGTAGAACTATCAAGTAATAACTAAAATATTGGTCAAGACCATAATGAACATGCAACAGGAGGCAATTTAGTTATTATGAGAACAATGAAAGCTAAGTTTCATAAATGATTCTAAGATGCACCAAATTGATAAATAAAGGGCAGAAACACACCGAAAAAAAACACGGAAGAGATAATGGCATCATAAAATAATAGAAGATAAGCTCATGTAATTTTCATGATACTTGTAACTATGAGAAATGGCCTACATAATTAATGTGGAGAAATATGAAGCCATGTTACTAGTAGCATGGAAAAAAGACTTGTTTTTTACTAAAATATTTTTCAACTTACCACTTCCATATTGAGACACCACACATACATTAGTAATCAATTTCAAATGCATAAAACATGCACCACAGGGTGCATGATTCCTATTCTCCTAAAGCCTCCAGCTCCATTTCCCATTCAATTATTCATTTTTGGTATGATATGGAAATGGATTGATAGACATCAGTTGAAATCCTCAATACTCATTATTTTATAATATTTTCAAATCTAAACCATGAATTTTGAAGTTGAAACAATTGGCACCATATCAACATTTGATCACTTCAATGTCAAATATTATCAAAAGTTATAGTTAAATAGACAACACATTGAGATTTTGAAAGGAGGTTCAAGAAACAAAAACAAAGAAATATCAAAGATAGTAATAAAGTAAATAGAGGAGAAAGAAGGTAAAAATAATGCATTGGAACAAAGAAGAGACCTAATTTGAAAGAACACAAGCAAGCAACCTTGCAAGAGTGGAGTGAAGCATAAGAGGGAGGAGTTCATATTGTAGTTTATAATTGTCTGAAAAGAACAAGTGATATTACAGGTTCAAATATGGAAACCCGTTGAACAATAAAGTTGGAAAAAATAATTAGTAGCAATTGATCACGTTTTATTTTCTAGCATTTGTTTGGTCAAATCTCTAGAATCATACCCTTAACTTCGAGAACTTGCTTCAACAACATAGATATAAAATGTCCATATGTTTGATCTTTCAACACAATATAATAAGTGTCAATACTCATAGCAATCTTGCCACTAACAACCCAAAGGTTGTCTTTTATGTCTTGCATACCAGGTCCTTTTGGAGTTGCATATCTCAATCAATCCCATTTACTCATGCCTACTTTGGTATCTAAAATTATCTAACTCACTCACACCTACCCTTGTAATCAAATATAATACTTTTCCCTATGTGAAAAGTTCTCTCTATTTTGGTATATATTTAAATAGTCCAATATTCTTGTGCCGTCATGTATATTCACACTGCAATTCCATAATAATGACTTAAAAAAATGCCCTCATTTATGCAAAGAATTAATTAAGGAAAAATCACCAATTGTTCAACAATCAAGCCAAGTGTGATGGCCTTGTTGGATATATTCTTTTGATTTCTTTCCGTTAGATGAAAAATAAGACTTTAATTAATGATAGTTTGCATGTGATTATAGGCTACAATTTAATACAAAGTGTTATATTTGTGTTTCAACATAAATAGCACAAAAAGGATTTTAATTGAAAGAAACTTTGATTACTAGGTTGCCTAAAGAAGATTAAGTCTTCAATTATTTTCACTCAATAGGTAATTTATGTCTTCCACGTTCTATAAAATTTCTTAACAAAAAAAACTGTGTTGCTCTACTCTGCTTTGTGGCCCTAAGAATTCTGATTAACCCAATTGAGATAAGTGGCCTTGTGGCCCTGAGCACTTTTGTCTGGCAGGCCCCTTTCTCTCTTCTATCCCCCTCTTTTTAGGTTTCATGTGGTCTCCTTGATTGTTGGTTTCAGGCCCGTTCTCGTTGGCTTTCGTATCTCTATTCTATGATGCCTAGTCCAAGTCGGGTGGTTAATCATGACAAGTTTGGCCTCCCATTATCGGTTGGATCATGAGATCACAACCTTAAACTCCCTGGTTTCAAATGGCCCCAAGTTCTAAAAATCATCCTCTTCCCAGTTTGTTAGGAAGTTGGATGAGATTATGAAAGTAGAGGTTTACACCCCTTATGCCAGGCAGCGTGCACTTCAACTGGAAAATTCAGGTTTAGTTGGACAGTTTATGGGATTGTGGCTTTCAACCAAATTTGCTCGCATGTGGGTTGTGAATAATTGGAAATCATTAAGCAAAGGAGAAGTCACCTATTACTTCTGTGACAAGGGGTTTTTAATCTTCTTTGAGAATAAATCTAATCAAATTTTATCTTTCGAAGTGGCTTGTATTTCATGGGAGTGCAAGGGATTTATGTAGATCGTTGGAGCCCCAACTTCAATCCTGACTATGATGTCCCCTCCACCTTTCCTGCTTGGGTGACATTTCCCTTCCTTCCCATGCATTTCTAGAATGTTTTCACCTTCGGGAGGATTGGTAACGCTTTAGGGAAATACATCGATTGTGCAGAGTCTTGCGATGATATTTTATCCTATGCTCGAATCTATGTAGAGGTGGATCTAGATAAAGGTTTACCAACCTTAATCAACCTCAACTTAGATAGTTTGACTCATATACAGGAGGTGGATTATTATCAACTCTCGTTCAAATGAAAAATATGTCATGACTATGGCTACTTCGCCAAAAATTGCCCCAAAAGACTAGAAGAATAGGAAAAGCAAGGGGAATCTATAGACTAGTGGCAACAAGAAAAAAGGAAAAAAGGATCACACGATTAATAGCCTCCCACAAATCAGCAGCATGAGCAAGCTCATCAAAAGGGATTTGGGCCTAGTTCCCCCAAGAATAAATCTATCAAAAACAGGGAAGGGTCGAGCAAATTAGCCAACCTTGGAGGCACTGGTAACAGGTTCAACGTTATAGTCAATGAAGAAGAAGAAGGGGAAATTCCCCATCAAAGCCCCATTATCTTAGATCTGGCTAGTAATCCATCAGTTCCCTAAGTGCCAACATAGTTGACGACTGATACAAAATCTAGTGAAGAACTTGAAGCCATACAAGATGATTCCTTGGAAGAAGAAGAAGACTTCCTTTAGCCACGGGAAGGTATTATTGGAGCCACATTTACAAGTTTAGTAAATGAGAAATTATAAACAAAAAATGTTATAAAGAACCAACGTCGAACTAGTAAGAAGACAAACAAAGAAAATAGAATAGAGAAACAGAGGAGAAAAAACTTGGCCATCAGTCCATTCTCAAAAACATCCAGATGGGAGACATGGGAGGCAAGGGAAATAAAAAAAAAGTTTCCAGCCAAGGGGGCATCTCATCTAAAGAGTAAGAAATGATAGTCATCTCCTATAACTGTAGGGGGTTGGGGTCTAGAAAAAGAAGGGCCAAAATAAAATCTCTAATTAGAAAAGAAAGACCCTCAATTTCTCTACTATGAGAGACCAAACTGGAGCAACAAGAAATATTAACACAACAACACTAGTTATGGAATGGTAGCGACATTACCTGAGTCAAATCTAGAGGTGCATATGGAGGTCTTTACGCTATATGGGATCTGAACTAGGTCTCACTGCTAAACTCTCTTAAAATGTACATTGTCTTTGATCCAGGTGGATATTGGTGGCCACCCGCCTATTCCACCTAGACACCACAGTCAGTTTCATCTGTTTCCTTGTTCATTTCAACATTTACTATTTTTAGAAGTTTTTGGGGTCCTGAACTTTTAGAGCATTTTTTACCCCCTAAACGACATTTTTTGGGGGTTTGCGGTAGGCCCATAGTCACAGGCAAGGACCTATGATGAAACCTGTAGTACTTGGAGAGATATTTCCAACAAGGTATTGTACGTGCCAAACGAAGATAATATGACCAAGTTACTACCCCGGGAAGTTGGCTACCCAACTAACCCCAACAGGGCCCACAAACTCTTGGTGTTACATCTCCTGGGGTTAGGTTTTTGGTTGTTTAGGGTTTTCTCATGTTTTCCAATAATAAATAGGCCCTTGAGCCTCATTGTAACATAGTTCAGAGGCATGTAGTCGCCACATCTCTTCTCAGAGATAAGCTACCATCGCTCGAGCTATCTTATTTCCATTTCTGTTTGTAAGCATAGTTCAATATTTTTCCATTAATGAAATGAAGTGTTTTTCTACTGCATCTTTGTATTTATGATTATATATGTAAGTTGTTGCGTTCCTATTTAAGTTTAGATCAGTCTTGCTACCTCTTTTCTCGACCTTGCTTGAAATCAGGTATGTTCTATCATTAATATTAATATGTTGATTCATTTATAGGAAAAGAAAGAATGTTGGGACTCCCTTCAAGGCCTTGGTGACTCTAAGTATGGGGATTTTAGTATTTTTGGGGGGGATTTTAATACCACTTTTCACAAATGGGAGTAGTCAATTACAAACTTGTTACAAGAAAAAATGGAGGAATTTATTAGCAACTCCAAATTAATGGACATTAAACCTTCCAACCTCAAGTATATTTGGAACAATAAGAGACTACCCCAAGTCATATAGCTACCAGGTTGGACCACTTCCTCATCTTTGATGATTTTCTTCATTGTTCTCTCTCCCTCAAATATGTTATCCTTCCTTAGAACGGATTTGATTATCGCCATATCAAACTCGACTTGTCCCCCTCTCTTAACTATGGCCCAATCCTATTCAAATTCAGCCCTTTATGGATCTAGCACCGAGATTTCATAATGTGGCTGCTCATTCTTGGCTCCCTTGGGTGGAGGGTAACCCAATTCAAATCTGGGAAGGAAAAATTAAAAGGACTAAAGCATTTATCAAATGCTCGGAAAAAACATATTTTCCTACCAAACAATAAGTTATTCAAGATATATAACAAAAAATTGGTCTTCTCCACTCCTCCATGGAAATTGAACCCGTGTTTACAGAAATTTTGAACCAAGATATATCTATGTTTGATAAACGTCACTCCTTGTTGAAAGAAGAGGAAGAATAATTGAGATTGAAGTCTAGAAGTGTGTGGCTCTAGGCGGGAGACAGAAATACTAATTTTTTCCACAAGAAAGCTAAAAAATGGGAGAGAAGAAAGAAAATATAGGAAATCATGGTGAATGGCATGAAGGTTGGAGACTTTCAACAAATTAAGGAGGAATTTGCGACATATTTCAATAATCCCTACAATCAAAGCAATCCCCCCTCTGTGGATTCTAAAGACTATGTTAGATCAGATCATGCAAATGATTACTAAAGATATGATTTTCCAATTAACTCTAATCCCCTTAGAAGAAGAAATTTGCATAATAATTTTCTCCTCTCACCCAGATCAAGCCCCAGGCCCAGATGGGTTATTCACACTCTTTTATCAACATTTTTGGGATATAATAAAGCAAGATTTTTGTAGAATTCTTGGGTATTATTTGAAGCAGATTTGCAATGGAGGGGTCATTGCATCGTTCCTCTCCCTGGTCCCAAAAGAAAACAATCCTTCCTCCTTCAATAAGTTCAAACCTATCTCCTTGTGTAATGTCTCCTACAAAGTTATTTCTAAAATTCTCGCTAAAAGACTCAAAAATATTATCCCTTCTATCATATCAAAGAATCAAGACGGTTTTGTGTCAGGGAGGAAAATATTTGACAACATCATTCATGTTCAAGAAGCCATACCCTTGATTAGATCGTGAGAGGACAAGGGGATGCCCATCAAAAATAGACATGGCTAATGCCTTTAACAAAGTTAGCCACAACTTCCTTTGCAAAGTTCTGGGAGTATTGGGATTTGATAACACTTTTATCTAGTGGGTTACCCTTGTATAGGCTCCACCTCGATTGCACCTCTTGTGAATGACAAAGTCATCATTTTCTTCAAAGCCTCTCACAGTTTACGCAAGGGCGCCCACTCTCTCCCTTTCTTTATATTCTAGTAATTGTTGATACTTTTAGTTGGTGTTTGGAATATGAGCACAAAAATGGTTTCCTTTGGGTCTCCGCTTCACTCACGATATTAAAGGTGCCAACCATTATTAGTTCGTGGATGATATTATCCTTCACGGGGGTGCCTCGGTAGCAACAGCTAGAAGATTCAAATTGGTGTTGGACAACTTCCTAGCAGCTTTAGGAGGATTAACTAAATCTACCAAGTCTTAGATCTTCAAGTGGAATATTCTCGCAGAAAAGAGACTTTAGATTAGGGAGCTATTTGACTTTAACACTATTCATAATTGGAAAGAGTTTAAATATTTGGGTATCAATATTTGCCTCAAAGCCCACACTCCTTAGGCTTGGAAAAATGTTTTATCTAAAGAAAAAAAACAAATTGGATTCTTAGGGTGCCAGATGGATCGCTTTAGTTTTTCGCATTGTTCTCATAAAGGTAGTTATGTCTGCTATCCCTCTATACCAATTCTCAACATTATTAGTTCCTTAGTTTATTCTGCATTGTCTAGGTAAAGTTATAAGAAAATTCCTTTGGGAAGGTAGCAAACTCTCTTCTAAGAAATTCCATTTGGTCAACTCTACCACTATTCACACTCCCAAAGATCATGGAGGTTTAGGGATTAGGGACCTTGCCCTGATGAACTAGGCCATGGGAACAAAATTGGCCTAGAAAATAAAATCCAACCTGGAAGCTTGGTGGGCTCAGGTCCTCCTCACAAAATATTTGTAGCAAGGAAGTGGAAACAAGATGGATCTTCCTCCTTCATTAAGACATTACTCCCTATATGGAAACTTATCTCAACCTTGGCTAGATTGATCAATAATAATCTTAGCTAGATGTTGGGCAATGGTAGGAGAATCCACCTTTGGTTTGAATCCATAATGAATTGCCCTACTCTTCAAGAATTATAATCCTTAAGGCATCTATAGCTCTATTTATCTAGTCAATATATCTCTACGTTGGCTCAAATCTCGTAGTGGGACAACTCCAGATTATGGTCAGGATGGAAGATGGAAAATATTCCCAATAATGTTATTATGTTCATGGGAATCTTAAATATAGTTTGACAAACTCTACCCCTTGGAATCAACATGCATAAGATAAATTGGGGTGGAAGTCTTATGTATACATAGTCAGGGCTATTTATGAAGAGTTTATATTCTCTATGTAGGTCCCCCAAAAATCCTCTCTCTGGAAAAATTTGTGGCTGAACAATGCCATCCACAAAGTAAAAACCTTTTGTTGGCTTCTCATCCATAAGAACGTTTTGACTTCTAAAAAATGGCATCCAAGTTCCTTCATGGCGCTTCATGTTTAACCATCTTGAAGAATCAGTTCTCCATATTTTCTTGTCTTGTCCCTATATAGCTCAAGTTTGATCTCTAGCTTTGGGACCCTAGTATATTTAGCTACAATGGCCTATAAATCTCTTTGTCTTTATATCCAACTGGTATAAACAATATTCAAGATATTTAACTAGAAATCCTCTTCTTAAATGGATTTGGATCTCTCTTCTAAATTATATTTGTTGGCATATCTAGTTGTCCTAAAATGGCTCTATCTTTAAAAATGTTTCCATTCCTCCCATATAAACAACCCTTAAATCTCTCTCTATTTGCATGGAATATAGTAGAACAAAATTAAGAGATTGTGATCTACTCTTAGACTGACAAGAGATCCAGTGGATGGATTTGTTGATAGATAATTTGGGACTTAACCCCTTTTCTACTCCCTCTCATAGCTTCATTGGAGCGACCTAGAAACTTTATCTCTCGAAATATTGAAATTGAAGTTTGGAAGAACTCGTAGAAGGATTCAATCATTTTCTTTGATGGAGCCTCAAAGAAGAATCCATGGGTGGTAAGAGGGGGAGTGATTCTCTTAAATCTCGAAGGAAACCAAGAAATTAAATATTCTCAGGGGCTTGGAAAGAGGATGAACAATTGGGCTGAAATGTTCGGGCTCCTGATTGGTCTCCATTTGGCTAAAGAAAGAGAACTCTCCAAGATAGAAATCATGGGAGATTCCCTTCTCGCCATTCAACATTTACAAAGAGGTTCTCTTCCCAACAATAATCTCCTAAGCATTCTTCTCTAAAAAATTCTTAGTATCCTCAATTCCTTTACTCACAAGGCCTTCTATCACATCTTAAGAAGTGAAAATAAGGAAGTTGATCCACAGGAAAATCAAGCTTGTCTTTTAGATGCAGGATAAATTTTCATTAATGGTATGTTTGGATGGAACGTTATTCCATGATGAATCCCATTCAAGTCCCTTGTCATTGTTTCAACATTAGTGTTTTTGGGTATGTGCAAAAAAGAAAATATTTCTTAGAGCCCATTAAGGCATCCTTCCTTAAGTCCCCCACCTCCTTCAACATTAGCAGTCAGAAGTTATTGGTTTCACGTTAGGGGATTGTCGCCATGGCTAAGGTGGATAGCGGAAGGTGTGCATGCCATGCACCCTTTCAGTCCTTGCATGTGGTGATACCATCAGTTAGACAATACTACATCCATTTTTTCACCCTTATACCAAATTTTTTTGAAGGCTTCAATGTGGTGGGCATTAATGAACTTCATTGTTGACGAGATCTCTATTGCGTGTGATTTTTTGAGTCTTGAGATTATATTCATGGAAGGTGGTAAGGTGAGGTGTATGCAGGTTTTAGGTAGTTGGTGCTTGCATGGGAGCCCTGTTAAATTTTTTTAATGTCGAGGGGGGGGGGGGGTATTTAAGTTCATGAAGACTCCAACCTTGATGTGGAATCCGATCAAAACAAGAGCCACTTTCCCTATGTTGTGAAAGGAGTTTGGTTTAGCAAATTCCAAATTGTAGCTCTATGGATACTATTTCTCAATTTCAAATATAAATCCCTCTTCTGCTTGGCGAGAATTTAGGAAAACTTCTACTCTGGATGGTCAGTGGTCTTGGTTAGAGCGGAAAATTTTGGGGCCTTCAAGGTTGCTTTATCATCCTCTCTGAAGAATTCAGGCTCCCGCTGCCACATTGTGCGCTTCCAACCCTCCTTTCTCTAGATAGAGGTGGTTCTGACTTATGGAAGCTACCACATGAGAGACTTCATGCTAAATAGATAAAGGTACCCCTTTATCTGTTTAGTAGTTAATTTTAAAGATGCTTTTTGTTTGGCTCTATTTTTCTCCTTTTGTTGGGTCCCTGCATTTTTCTCTTCCTTCGTGAGGCATTTCTTATGCCTTGAACACCCTATACCTCCCTCAGCTTTGGTCGTTCCTTTGAGGATTGTCCTTCTCATTTTGTCCCTCTAATAGCTCTAGACGCTTCACTGTTGATTGATCTCTGATCTCCTTCTTGTCTCTTTGGAGCATTCTCCAAACCCATTTGGTGCTCATTAATTTTAGAATTTATTCCCCATTCCTTTCACCTATCTCTTATAGATCACAATGGATATATTATAGTTGCCTCAAGCTACACCAATGCATGTAGCAACTGTCCGCACCTCTATGTCAATTTTCAAGCCAAGAACCTAGACCTTCAATGGAAGATTCACTAGCAGTCTAACAATATCCTTTCTCTGGTTAAGGAAATGCAAAAGCTTAAAGCCCAAGTGAATTGATAAGAAGATGATATTGATGCCTTATGTCATCAACTGGCTGAGTTACAAACCCAGAGGAATGATGGTGAATAACGAAGCACTACAAGTAGCTCTCTTGGATGTCAATTGACTCCCCTCCTAAATTATGATATCATATTGTAAAGTTTTTTTTTTTTTTGTCTGGTCAATTTGTAGAGCATATAGCTATTGTTTGGTTAGTAGAATGTATGCCAGTGATAGTTTCCTAGATGAAAATTTTGGAGCTTCTCTTATCTTCTATGTTTAAGAACTTGTAGCTTGGATCGTAATGTAAACATTTCTCGGGTATTTTACTACATCCATGCACAAATTTAATATCAAATCCACTCATTGGTGTAACAAAAAAAATCTGACAAAACAAATTTTGAATTTTCAAAGTGAAACAAATTTCAAATGTTATTGATGTCCAGAATACCAATATTGGAGATTTCTTGGAATTCATTATAACATAGAATTTTTTACCATAAACTAGAATAACTAGTCATCTAATGAGCCTCAATACTGTAACAAGAGTATTGCAACTCCCAAGGCTACCATCTTTAAATATCAGCCTAGGTTTGTACAAACTTAAGAGGTGACAATTTTGTATGCACAAGAGGCTAAGCTCTACTTAAGTCACTTTTGAAGCAATGGACCAGACCAAGGTATACAATGACCACTATATCAATTGAATCTATATTTGCAAGAAAATAAATTGCATGAAAGGAAAGTCCTAATCTACTTTGTAGAAATGGAAATGTTACTCTATTTGCAAAAAAATGGAAATACTACTTGCTCAAATGTATATGTTAACCTATTTGTAGAAATGTAAAGGCTACACTATTTGTAGAAATGTAAAGGCTACACTATTTGCATAAATGTAAAGGCTACACTACTTGTAGGAGTGTAAAGGTTATACTACTTGCAAAAATGTAAACATTAATATATTTGTAAAATGTAAATGTTGCATTAAAAGGAAATGTAGTTTATGGATTGGAAATAACAGTGCTTGAAATAGACATCCTAGATTAAGAAGCATAGAAAAAAGATAGCAAACCTAATCTACCTTGCATAAAGAAAAGAAAGAGCATGTAATCAATCTTTAATCACCACATTCCCAAGAGATTAGATCTATTGACAAAGTTCATTAGATACTTCATGAGGCAATAAAAAAATTGTGTTATCCTATTCATAAATTTATCCACTAACCGTAATTGCTAGAATGTGTTGCACTTGTAAAAAGGAAAGTCCTAAGTGGTCTTTATACTTCCTCAATAATGGTTTTAGAGCCTAAGGAACATTATTCAAGGCTAGGAGGTAAAAATAAAACTTCAAGGGCAGATCTGGTCAAGTTTGAACGATGCTACATGATGCTACATGATTGAATCTATGACCATTTTGAGGGTGAGAAAGGTGATATGAAGGTGGGGAAGGGTAATGGAGGATATATTAAGGTTGTATGAGGCCCTTTCCAAGATTAGTACCCTTCAATGGCCCATCTTGCACAAGAACCATTGCACATGGTGGTCTTGATTGAACCAGAAATGTATTCCTAGTGAACATTGTTTTGTGGGAGTTGTTGAGGTTGAAGAAAGGGGGATGGTGGTGGGATAAGGAATTTGGATGACAATTCCAACCCTATAGATCAACAGTAGTGTCTGCACACCACAAAAAAGTTACACTACTTTTCCAAACAACTAAAGCATGTTAAAAATGTAATTAAAAAAAAAGGAATAGCAAAGAAAGGATGAGTTGAATTTTATTGGGAATTTGTAGACTATTGCATTGAAAGAGAACCTATCTAGAAATTTGCACAAGGACTATATCCACCAGACGTTATACTTCATATGCTCAAGGAAAACTACTAAACCAATAATTTTTTTACAAAAAACATAGATGCGAGAAAAGGGACTTTGAGGTCTAACTACTCCAAAGGAAAGTGACTATATATTTTTGTCTTGCCAACACCACACTTCCCACAAGAGAGGTGGTAGATAGACCTGCACAAGCAATTTTCATAAACAAATGCTACTAAGAAAGGAAGAAAATTATGATAGGAAAGAAAATGTATAAATAAAATACACATGAGAGAGACTAGAGCCTCTAGTTTGGGCCCTAACCCAAGGGGACTCAACCCTCTAGAACAAGCTCAGATGCAAGATAATAATGAACTTATCATTAATCGGAAATAATGTTCAGGCACATGATGAAAAGAAATGAAAATGACAAGTTCGAGCTCCTAGCTCTTAGTAGTATGTATCTGCTTTAAAAGTTTGAATCCTATTGAGCCCCTAGGCTTCCTTATTTATACAAAAATAACAGAGGGGCAACCTCCTTGGAAAGAGGGTTGCTTCCCTTCAAAAATCCCTAGAAAGGTGGATCTAGCTCCCTGAGATCCTCACAATCCTTAAGTGCATTAGTTGTTAGTGGATCTTTGAGTTGTGGGTGAGTAAATTCAAGGAGAAAGTTGATTTATAGGTGAGTAAATGTAGGGTACAAGCTTCCTACATCTTCTCCAGCTATCTCCAATGTATCTCTACATAGTAAATGCACTCAAATGCACCCATTTCCTGCACATTAATCACATTAGGCCACAATCTATGACAATCGTCCTTTAATCTTCCTAATAAACACATAATAGTAAAAAATATGTCATTAAATGCGAGGAAAGAGGTAAATATAGGCTGAAGGAAGGCTATATGGGCCTTATTATGTACCTATTAATGAGGACTATCATCACCCCCCTGTTGAAGGTGTTTCTCACCCTCTAAGAAACTTATCCATTTAGTTCCATCTCATGCATAGCCCTGGTGGCTACCCTAACATCCCAAGGTATCTCTGAAGAAGTTCCCTCTTAAGGATGCAATCCTTCATTTATTTCTATCTCTACCCACTCTTGTTGCTCTTCAATCTGATCCCTTCTTTCCTGTATCCCTAGCAACAAACAAGGCTAAACTTGAGCCAAATTTAGTTGGCCTTCAGTATTTGGACTATCCTTTTATACAAGGGTGTCCTCTCCAAGGCATTCCTTAATCTATCTAGAGAGTGGTATTCCTTGATTTGCAAGCTATGGGGCAATGAATGCCATCTCCTTTGACAGGCCTCCAAGCCCTCAGTCTCTAGCAACCTAAACATGTCCACAAAGTGTTGAATGGCTTGCTCTTGTCTCTCTATATAAAGTGGTGCCAATTTTGGATCCTCGAAGATGAGCCTGTAGTTGTTGATGAATAGGTGAGGAGCCTTCAACTTTGCTTTGATCCATAAGACCTCATTAGTCTCCTTGGATATCATCCTTTTTGCTTCTTCAACCCTTTCCTCCTCATGGGTCAACCAAGAGGTTAATTCCATCAGTTGCACATCCCCCATTCTAGCAATTGGATCTGGAAATTTCATGTCAGTCAATATGATATTGTGCATGTAAAACTTTGCCATCTTAGCCCGGTCTTCCACACTAGCCTTGTGACTAAATTCAATAAATTGCTTGTAGTGTTGGAAGGGAAATGAACCATATTGTGCTAGAGTTTTGATTTGAAATTGAAGCCACTGCTCTTTGTGGAACGAGGCATATTTTTTGAGGGATGTCTGCATTGGGTGGCCTCCATAGGCAGGCTTGCCATGGTGGCAAGCTGTACTTATTTCTCCTACAAATGATAATTTAATCTTTGGTTTTCCATTTGCAATTTCTCCCTCATGGTTGACTCTCTCAGCCTCAAGTTAGTAATTTCTTCATCCATCTTCTTCATTTTATCTTCCATGAGGCCCACATCCTCAACTCCCGTAGACATATCAATTTGCATCCATCGATGAGTTTGGTTAATTTCTTTGTCTAGCTCAAGCAAGATGGGGACTGCAAATTTAGTGTGGATGATTTCTTATTGTTCATAAAATTTATAGTAGGACCCAAGATGTGGTTGAGGATTAGGCTCCTATAGCTCTTGGGTTCCTTCTCCTCCCTCCTGAGGTGTTGTTGCACTTTCCTATATCATTGTCCTCCTATCCTGTAGAATTCCTTCCTCTTCTTGTAACACTTCCATGCTTTCCTATAGCAAGGTAGTCTCTTCTTACAATTGCTTCATATTAGTTCCCTTGGTGTTTGGCCTTGTTTGTGAGGTTTGGGGTGCTTTCCTTTAGCTTTGATGGAGGTCAACTCTTCAATTTTACCTTTACCCTTCTCTAGCTTTCCTTTTGCGTGACTGGTTTATCCTTCAATGGTAATTTGGGTAGTTGTGGGAGGCTGAGGCTTCCCTTATTTGATTCTAGTACTCCTCCTCCTAAAATACAAGAGACCTTGCTTGGTTCGCCTCCCTTTGATATTGACAGGTGCTAAGGGCTACCAAAATGGAAACCACCTCTTGTTCAATGTTGCCTTTTGAAATGTCTACTTGTTGTTCTTGTTTCCTCTTCTTTTGAGGCCTAGAAGGCTCTCCAAGGGTCTCTTTTATTGTCTCTGGTTTTTCCTCTTCCTTCTTCTCTTCAATTTCTTATCCCTTTTCTTCCTCCTTCTCTTCTCCTTCTTCCTTTATTTCAGCACATTCTTTCTCTATAGAGACACCTTTGGCTATCCCTTCAAGTTCCAATACCTTGTGTTTCCAAAGGAGCTCCCCTATCCATGTTTACAAAATCTTTCCATGAAACAAGGTTTTTGATGTGCCCCAAACCATCCATGATATTGAGCTTGATAAGCCCATGATGAGCAATGTATTGATGTTTCCCTTCTCTCACTATTTGGCTCATTTCCACTATGGATTGTAGAAGGAAATGGGGAATACTAAGTCTACTTGGGATAGGCAACTCAATCTAGAACCTCAGCTCATAAACTAGCATAAATTGATAGGTGTAAACAAAACTAATCCTCCCCTTACAAGATATGTATTTTAAGATGTTGTAGGCTACTTCATCACATGGGTAAGGTAGGCTTTCCCTCCTAACTCCATTCTTATCCTCAATTGGTTTTTCTTTAGGGAGGAACATAATTTTTAGTTGTGATGGCTTTTGTTCTATCCTCCTTTCCCCACCTAACTCCTAAAGCCAATGTCGTCACCTTGCTAATGAGTTTTGCATTGAAATGGATGACAAGCCTTCTCATAATCATGGTGGCACTATCCTCCCCTTGAGGTTGAAGGGCCATGGAAAATTCATGGGTAGTTTCATCATCATATCCTTTAATTCTCTCAAAGAACTCCATCCACTGGTGCTTTGTGAAGATGTCCTTGATAGGAGGGTGTTAATGATTTCTTTTTGAGTCTATGGGTTCCCTCCTATTAAAGGCTCCTCCCATGTTTTCTTTTGTGGCTTTCTCAATATTTTTCAAAGAATTTATCTGTCAGTGATCAATTTCTGAGCAGCCTAGGGTTTCAAAACATAAATTAGAGGAATGGTGCCCTTCCTTTGATCAAATGTAGGAGAATTATATGCCACATCCAAGAAAAATTTACCCTTCTGTTAGCATGCCTTTTACTTAAGAAAATAATAGGTTTTGAAAACTTTCAATTTCATGGGTTTTCTACAGGATGCTTCTAGAGATAAAAATTAACCAATTTCTCCCACTTTTTGTGCAGGGAAGGAGAGGAGAATGCACTACTTACCCCTCTCTTGGTGACTCTTTCATGAATTTGGGGTTTTGGAGGATAATTTGTACCAAATCAAGCCTTGTTCGATCTCTTGGGGAAATCCTGTAGCAACTGGTGGCAATCCTGTAGCACTGGTGACAATCTTGTAGCATTGGTGACAATATTGTAGCACTGAACCTAGATGTTGTAGTAGCTAGTACTCGACCTTGTAGCAACTCTATAGCAGTCTATGGCACCCCTAGTGGTAGCTAACTTGACCCTTGACAACAATCTCTTACCGTTTTCGGAATGAATCTATTGGTACAAGTGAGGCTTGGGCCCGCTTTTTATCCCTTTTTATGTGTTAGTGGTGGGCTCAACACATTGTGTTAGTTGGCCCCCATCTACCACCTATGTAACATCCTCATAGATTTTTTATTCCACTCCTCGAAATAATTTTCTCCACATTGGATGAGAGAGAGAGAGAGCTAACTTTTTTTCAATTGTTCGAGGCGGTTTAGACTGTTGGTCACCTTCATCCTATAAAATCCTGGTTCCTCATGCATTTTAAATTTTTTTGAACTAACATGCACTTAAAGGAAGAGGTGAGGAGATTCATACCTATGCCTACCTAATGGTCTCAGACTTTGCATGATGCTTCATAAATTATAGTTGATCTGTTGACCTCTGGAGGTGCCACTTTCCATACTTTTGCTCCATGCATTGGATTTGTTTTGGAAAAGTGATTTTTTTAGTGTAATTTTTTTGACATGGACCTAACCAATAGAGGCTTGTCAACATAGGTTCTTCTAGTGGTGGATCAAGTGTTTTTGTTATTGGAGATGAACAATCGTCCTATAGCAACTTTGCAAAAGTCTTGTTGCTTCCCAATATTAAGGAAATGAGTCTTCAATGCCTCCATGATTGTTTATTCTCCATTATACTGCTTACAACTGTGGTCCTGTAGGGTTTGTGCAGAGTACTACATGATTTTACTTCTTGTAGCAATCACACTAACCCCTCTATGACCAAAATATCCTTTAGACGATGCTCCAAAAAATGTTGGTAATTCGTTCTCAACCCATCGACAAGGATTAGAAACCTTGGTTGTGGTGAATGTAATGAAAGAAGGGGTGAAAATGGGAATTTTTGATGGACAAAGATGAGTATTTCAGTGGAAAAGAAGCTAAACAGCATGGAGAATGGATGATGATGGTGTGATGGTCCTCTCCTTTCATTCCTCTATGGAAAACATAAGATTTGAACCCTTTTTCTATGTTGATCACAATCATGTAGAAAATATGGACAATCTCGTAGGAGTTCATGAGAATCCTATAGCACTTCAGGACTAAGGTAGAATTGAGTGAGATAGGTGGCCTGGTGATGGAGGAACTTGGGGAAGGTTGTGAAATGATGCAGGACATGCAGAGAGTCAGCACGGCAAATGGAAAAGTGGAGTTTTGGAGTTGCCTTCCCTATTTTTTGTCCTCTTTAGGCTGTGACTAGAACCCTGCAAAAAAAAACATGTTAGCAATGGTGATGTAAGGGCTCTCTTTGCATTTCTCTGTTACTTTTTTTTTTTTTTTTTGCTTTCTCTCTTTTTTTTTTTTTGTGAGACATGCAGGACTGCCCCAAGTGCCTCAAAGGAGGTTTTCACCTAGGGATATTTTCATTTTTTTTTTTTTACCCTTCGACTGCCTCATAAGGGTTTTTAGTCCTAGAGGTTGCCTTGGGTGCCTCATGGAGGTTTTCACCTAGGATTCTTATTCCTTTTTTCCTTTTTTTTTGTGTTTTCTTCTTCTTCTGTTGATCAGAGGTTGGATGATCTAAGGGTTGTGAGACCCCCCATCACATTCATCTCCTTCCTTACCGAGTTGGTAAACTCCTCCTTTGACAGAGGTATTTTGTAGAGTTTCAATCGATATCCATTGACTAAAAGTGGAATTCCTTCTTCATGAATTGTTTTGATCTAGACATAACCATTTTCATGACATTTTTCCACCAGGTAAGGGCCTAACCATTTTTTCATCAGCTTTACCTTGAAGTTCTTGAATATTGAGTCATATAGAAAGGCCCAATCACCCTCTTTGAAGGTCCTTTCTCTGATGTTTTTGTCATGCCTAATCTTCCTCTGCAATTGGAATACCTCATTATGCATGAGGGCTTGTGGTCTAAACTCATCAAGATCATTGTGTTGTTGTAGCCTCTCTTGTTGAGCATTATTGATGTCCAAATCCAATTTTGCTACAATCCTGAGGGTGTTGTTTTCAAACTCAATGGACATCAATGCCTTATTTACATAAACCAACTCAAAGGGAGTGAACCTAGTGGTGGTTTTCTAAGTGGTATTATAGGTCCAAGTGGCCTCAACAAATCAGGTTGCCCAATTCTTTCTGCTCTTGATGGCAAATTTAGTCAAGATGTTATCCAAAGCTTTGTTTGTGACCTCCACCTTCCCATTTTCTTGAGGATGTAGGAAATGTATTTTTTGTGCCTTATATGATGCTACTCCATGATTCCCTCAATCAAATTTGAAGTAAACTAAGTCCCTTGATCAGTGACCAACTCCCTTGGGAATCCAAACTTGTAAAATATGTTTTCCCTTAGAAAATTAGCCACATTATGCTCTGTTGTTTCTTTTATTGCCTTCACCTCAATCCATTTATTCAAATAAATAGTGCACATGATGATATACCTCTTTTGTTCGAATGGGGGATCAATTGTTCCAATGAAATCCATGCCCCACTTCTAAAATGGCTCAAGGGTCAATTGAAGTTGCAGGGGAACTTCATCCTTTGGTGTGGGATTTCCCATCCTTTGGCATTCATCACAACTAGCAATATATATCCTAGCATCTTGGTGTAGAGTGGGCTAGTAGTAGACTGCTTGGAGAATTTTGAAGGTTGTCCTCTTGGCAGCAAAATGACCCCCACAAAGTCCATCATGGCATGCTGAGAGGATGTCAAAAACCTCATCCTCCCTTACACATCTTCTCAAGATCTAATATGGTCCCCATTTGAAGATATTTCCCCCAATCCAAGTGAAAAGGGCACTTTTTCTAACAATCTTTCTCTTCTCCTTGAAAGATAGATTAGGAGGGAATCTCCCAACAACCAAGAAATTTTCTATATCAGCAAACCAAGGAGACAATAGTGAAATAGCAAAGAGGTGCTCATTCAGAAGTTGATCATTGATCATCACCTCATTTTTTACAGGCAATGTTAGTTTAGACAAAAACTTTGCAATCACATTTTCCTTTCCTGGCTTGTCAATAATGGTTAGATCAAATTGTTGCAACAATAATAACCATTTAATGATCCTAGCATTGACATCACGTTTATTCACTAAATATTTTATGGTTGCATGATCAATATGAACAAAAACTTGGTACCCAGTGATATAATTCCTAAACTTGTTCAAGAAGTGTACAACAACTAAGAAGTCTTTTTCAGTAACTGTGTACTTGAGTTAAGCTTTGGAGAGGTTCTTATCGATGAAGTATATGGCATAGGGCAACGTTCTTCCACTTGTTCGTACTATGTTTACCATGTGTTTGGCAACTTCTGAGCAAAATCCAGCCTTAGTACTTATCATATAGACTTGTCATCACCTTAGACTTGATTCTGGAAGTTATGGATAATGATTTGTAGGATAATCCTTAAAAAGTGGCACTGATTTCACAGCCGCACCCTCTGAACTGAGAGATTTCAGTTGGAACGTTGCATGGAGGAAGGCCTGCGTGTGCAACTGGAGTCTTACAACTGCATGCACAACTTGACATGTGTGTGACTTGGTTGTGAGCTCAGTTAAAAAGAATTTCCATCTCATGGTTTGATCACTAGGGGTTGTGGTATAACACCTAGGTGATCTACTGTCCTTGAGAGGTTTCAATAAGTTTCCTGTTAGTAGACCCCACTTCCATAACTAGAACTTGGATGTTGGGCCACGTCATAGTAACTCTCACCTCATATTTACCTAGAGAGCTTGTAAAAATAGGTAAATGTGGGATGGGGTGGTTACATGCAACTACTTATCCTAGGATCTTATATGTGTTCTTCGCAACTACTCTCGATGACAAGGTGGTTCATGGAGTAAAACTACCCCACTCCTTTTCTCGACCTTTGGTCTTTGATGGCATTGATTTTTATTATTCTCTTCCATTGATTTGTCCTGACTAGGAATCTTAGATTGAGTCAAGGATACTTAATCTGGATCAAGGCAAGAGGGTTGAGTTCACTAACTTACTAGTGATGAGAAAGTTCTTACATGAATCTTCTTCCCCATGATATTATTTCTTTTCTAACAAAGATTCTTATATATGCTCTGTTTCTCATACTATCTTATCCTTCTTTGGAGGTACATTTACTTATCCTAGAATCTAAATATATTCATTGTAATCACTCTAAATGACATAGACATGGTGGTTCATTATCTTTACCTTTTCTTTTTTTAATAAATAATCTCATCCACTCACACATTTAAGCGAAAAATAAATAATCTCACCCCACCTTTATATATATATTTTAATAAATAATCTCATCCACTCACACATTTAAGCGAAAAATAAATAATCTCACCCCACCTTTATATATATATTTTAATAAATAATCTCATCCACTCACACATTTAAGAGGAAAATAAATAATCTCACCCCACCTTTATACATTTAAGCAAAAAAATAAAATACTAATACCATACCATCCTTACCAAATTCTCCTTCTCTTTCTCATATTTCCAAATGAAAAACAATTGAATACACCTGGTCAATAGCTTAAAAAAAACCCAAGAAAAACCTTCTAAAATTGACTTCAAAACACACAAACTTATCACAAAAGCATCTACAAAAATCACACATCCCTAATCCCTAAGATTCTGTAACTGTGCCACTTTACATATGCACTTAGATATCTAATTTAAAACCATTCTCATAACTCCCACGAATCTATTACTTGGAATCAACCTCACACAATCCTTTCGAATTTCGATTACCCAACCAGCTCTGGAATATTGACCCCAGAAAAACCGAAAGCCCACAAACCGAAATCCCACAACCTTTAATTTTGGGTTGTCCCATCAATGTACAATCGACGAATGAACGTTCAAGCATTGGCTGGAAATCCGAATTCAACGGCAACAGGGGCCCCTGGATTTCAATTTTTCTGCCCACTCACAATGGAGAGAATTCCAATAAATTCCAATATCAGACACAAGGAATCGGAACAGGATAAGACCCGCAAGCTTTAGCTTTTCCTTCCTACAGGAATATTTACCCAAAAAGAAAGAAGGGGCATATTGCTTTGCAGCCGCGGAGGGAGGGGATCGAATCTGTTAGTGGAGTCCAGCCCGACGACTACGTCAGATTATCTGATACGATACGCTTACTAGTATTGCCGCGTGAGAAAGCGACATGTGGGCATTGGTATTTTTACCATCGTCCTCGCTTGCTGTGACGGAAGGGGTTTGTTTCCCTTAAGAACCGAGTCGGGGGGCTTTTCTGATATTCAAGGCGCACCCGAGTTGTCTAAGGCGCCTCTGTATTTATTTTTGGTTCTTTAAAATCCAAGGAGGTTTTTCGGTGTGAATATCGTGTTCGATCGGGTCTGTTTTGGAGGATTGTTTCCGCAATTGCTCGAATGGCTTCTAAGCGCATACTGAAGGAATTGAAGGACCTGCAGAGAGATCCGCCTACGTCGTGCAGCGCAGGTATCGTAATCGTTGTTCTATTTGTTAATTTTTCTTGGACTTTTTCCAGTTGATCTATTTGTTAATTTTTTCTTGGACTTTTTCCAGTTGATCTATTTGTTAATTTTTCTTGGACTTTTTCGAGCCCTCTGGTTCAGTTTTAAAACCTTTAAATTCCTTGTCCATGTTTTGTTTAAATTTAAAAGCTTTAAATTCCTTGTTTTGTGTAAATTTAAAACCTTTGAATTCCTTGGCCATGTTTTGTTTAAAATTAAAACCTTTAAATTCCTGGTCAATGATTTCATTTCATTGTGTCTTGAAGAGCTGGATTTTAAATTTCAAGTATCAAAATCATCCTCTCTTTGAATTTCTTTTATTTTCTATATTAGGGACAAGATGCTTCCTGTTATCATTTTGCTGCAAGTGTGTCCCTCCCTAATATCTGAGTATTACAATACAGTGTAGCGGCTTTATAACAGTTTTTTGGTCCCAACTACTTGGTGGGATATTTATTCCCCAAAAGTCATACCCCAAAAGATATCTGGGGCTTGCGCCTGGTCTCAACCACTTGGGCAGGGATTTATTCCACCAAAGTCATCCAGGACTTGTGTGTAGCCGTGACAACTTGGGTGGATTATCTACCTGAACAAAGTCATTCAGGGAATTGCACCTGGCCCCAACTACTTGCCGGGGCGAGATGGCCCATGAAGGGCAAAATATGTCTCTGGGGATTTGATCCTTGTAACACCCTGGCTTTATCATAACCAAGCCCCCGTTTATGCTTGATCTTCATTTTTTCTGAATTAAAGGTGATATTCATCGAAGTTTACCCTTTTTGGGTTGTTGTGATGGAAAGCTATAAAAAGTTTACTGGGGATGCTCTATTTTGACTTGAATGAAGTGGTTTCGAATCTTGATATAGGATTCTCTTGGTAGTACCACTCCACCCCAAATTTATAGGAATTCATTGTATTTCTTACATGCTGCAAACCTAACATGGTCTGTAACCATCCGCACCAGCACCATAACTTACCTATGGTTCTTTGCTTACCCTTGTCTCGTTTCTTTAACTCTCCTTTTAGTTGCAGGGATCGAAATTTGGCATGTTTGTTTAAAGTTTCAATTTTTTTCGAATCATCAAATAAGAGACCCCATTGTCGATAGTATAGAATATCACTCTTTTTGGACAGGGGCTTTGATTTATCAGATCAACCCCCGTTTTTAAAATCCGGTCTTGTTGCACATATTTAAATTTGCACTATAGCTTGGCTATAAATTTAAATTTCCTCAGGGATCTCTTGTGAAAAATATGCATGATGATGAATATAAGCGTTATGGCTTCATTGTGCATGTTTAAATCTGAACTATAGCTTTGCCATAATTTAAAGTTTCTCAAAGGTACCTTGTACGAAACATGCACGCGATTTTGGCCTCATGGCTTAATTACGCATGTTTAAATCTGGACTATAGCTTGGCTATAATTTAAAGTTTCTCAAAGACTCCTTGTGCAAGATATGCGTGCAATATAGGCTTCATGGCTTAATTGCCCACTGCACCTAAGTGGGAATTGGGACTTCATTCACCTAGTTATCTTTGATTCTTTGTTCCATCCTTGTCATCCTTTATTTAATGATAATAACACAATTGCTAATAAGAGTGATGCCCTCGAGTATGATATAGCCTTCTTAGCGGACAACAGCTGATCAGAGCGTGAAACGTCAAAGCATTTTGTGAATGGGTAAAAAGCAGTGTTTTCGTAGTAGATGTAGTAAGCGATTGAGGCTCTACCCGACCATCCCCAAGTGATGGCACACTATTTTGTCTTAATCTTTTTGATTTTTGTATTTTTTTTAACGATTATACTGAGAGGTGCTCTACAGCCCAGTATGACAGATGCTGTGATGTAACATGGTCAATGCTGATATTGTTGGTCAAAATACTGTATGTCTACCATATATTAAAGAAAGTAAAAATAATATAGGGAATACTTTATGTTGACCATATGTTAAAAAAATAAAAATAATACAATAAGAGGAAAGATCTGCATGTTGAAGGATTTGATCCCTTGTGACACTTGATAGATGTGGAGTTAAGATGGATTTAGGCTGGTAATCAACTTCAGTTGTATCATGATGTAGATTCTCATGAAGACACCGAGTGCACATAGACTAATACCACAATGTAAAAGACTGCGGGTGAGGTTGCTTTTCCATCTTTGCCTGCCATTTAATCCCATAAACGGGCAGATGTTTTACCTCATAATGACACCTTCAAATACATGATGTACATCTCCAAACACAGACCCTGTAAATATGTGTCAACTGTTGGTGGAGCTGCTCTTGGAAAATCCTGTTGGGAGACCCAAGGGATGCTCTTGGAAAATCCTGTTGGGAGACCAAGGGATGCTTCTCAGCATTTGTGCATGGCATCCCTTGTAAACCCATTGATGCAGACCAGTAAGCCTAATCTAAGGGGTTAAATTAATTGGCTGCTGGTATGGAACTAGCCAAATGCCCAACAAGTGACAACTGGTTAAGCTCACCCCTTGGGCTTTTGGTGGAGCTACTTGCAAACAGCAGTGCTACAATTTGTAGCAGACTGAATGAGCTGGGCTTTGCTTGGTGCCTTCAAATTATGAAATGTTTTACATACTTTGCCATGAAAACAAGTCTGGCACTTGCAGCCTCGCCAGATAATCATATAGAGATAAACCATAGTAATAAATTCATCTCTTTTTTAAGTCGTTGCATGCACACTCAAGATAGATCCTTAATGCCTACTAATCTGTTGCAACCCGAGTCTGAAATTGTTTCAGTATTATCATTATTTCAATCCAGTGGCGTCTTTGCATGCAAACGCAATATTAATTGCAATGCCAATGTGGAATTTATAAAAGGGTAACTATATAAGCTGGAAATGATAGTTGAGTAGAATGTTTTATAATCATGGAGGAAGCTTGGCTTACTATAGTTGATAACTTGATAGTTTCCTTTCACTCAGGAATGATTGTCATATAATGTCATGGAGTCATTGAATCAGACTATAATCATGGAGGAAGCTTGGCTCACTATAGTTGATAACTTGATATTTTCCTTTCACTCAGGAATGATTGTCATATACTGTCGTGGAGTCATTGAATCAGACTGTATCCATGAAGATGAATAAGGCTGGAATCGTGTTTGAAATTGATATTTACACGGTTCTTTTCTTTTAAACATCCTGATAAATGGCAAATGGTGAACTTGAACATGCTAAGAAATGAGAGCTTTCTGTGCTAATCATGTCTAGTGTCCATTGTACACGTCCAATGTGAATGTAATTCCCTTGTTTATTGTACAGTTGTCTTGAAAGAGGGACCTTAATTACAATATGAGGCCCAAATTCAACGCAACTGTATATCATTGACCCTATGAGCAATGTGAATGTAATTCCCTTGTTTATTGTATAGTTGTCTTGAAAGAGGGACCTCAATTACAATATGAGGCCCAAATTCAAGGCAAACTGTATATAATTGCCCCTATGAGCAAGAGTCCTATGATGGGGTCAAATAGAATTTGCCTTTGTGAAGGGTGACTAACTGTGGATTCAATGTTTCATAGGGTTTTTAATGTTTATTGTCCATTCATTAGTGATGGTTCTATTGCTAGTAGATTGGTGGACTGTATAAACTATATCAGTCCGTGGGCATTGGGTCTAAACCATTATGTAGAGGGATCAGTGTTTGAATTAATATCTTGAATTCATTCTTATAATTTATTATGATTGATTTTTTTTTTCTCAGAGGTAACTTGATATCAGAAAAGAGTAGTTTCACAATATGCTAGATATCTTTTGTTCTAATCCGTGTCTTATTGTCTATGCATGACAGGTCCTGTTGCCGAAGATATGTTTCATTGGCAAGCAACAATTATGGGTCCTGGTGATAGTCCGTACGCAGGAGGTGTTTTTTTAGTTACTATTCATTTTCCACCTGACTATCCATTCAAGCCTCCAAAGGTATATATATTTTCTCTCAATCCTAATTATTTATGATGTAACACTTGTAGACACAATCACAGGTACATTTGTACAAATGTTTAGGCATGCACTTGCACATAGGCACATATTCTAGATCTATTAAAGTACTAGTTGAATGAACACTGAAATGCAAAAACTACCACTTTTTGCTATTAGTTTTTTTTTTACAATCGCTGTTTTTGATTGATGCCCTTATGGTCACCATTTTGATGCGTACTTCTTTGAAAAGGAAATGTAAAGATTTTCTCAATGATGCTACTGAAATTTGGGTCTGACCCCCTCATTTCTGTACTGAAAATTTTTGCTGTTTTGAAACTGCCGCAGAAAATTTGAAAAGCTATCCAGAAATATTTTCAAATTCTTTTCCTATATTGAAACTTTTGGAAAAATGTTTGTAAGACATTTCTGGGCAGTTTCTTCTACAGAAGGAACATTTTAAGCCTCAGAAAATAATGTTTTGCTGCTATGGGATCCACCGACAAATATAGAGAAGGAAAGTAGAAAGTGAAATATGATATAAGACATGGGAAAACAATATAGAAATTGAATTTTGAAATTCAGACATGCCACCGATGAAAAACCAGCATTTACATATTTTCAGTTTCCCTGTTTTGAAATTGCTTTTCTGATAGCTACATCCACTTTGGAAACTGTATCCACAGCATTTATGCTGATATAGCGTCCAAGCCTGTTTTTATTAGTGTCACTATTTAATTTTATGGGCCCTTTTGTTGGTTTTTGGAGCACACACGAGCAATAAGGCACATAATATGATAATATAGAGTAAAATTATTAACAAATTTCGATGATTTTGTATTGCGAAGTGATACATATATATGGAATTTTAAAAGATGCACACACAAAAAGAGATAGCTGATAAGAAGAATAACATTTTATTATTTGGAAGGTCAATTCATCTGCATAGGGGTACATATGCTTTTAAAGGTAGAAATTACTTTTCATTTCAATCTTTGACCATTATATCCCGACACACTTGCCAGTGATCACAATGGCTGTTTATGTTATTACATCCCCGCCCATGATACATAATCTCAATATGCTTTACTAGAAAGAAGAATCATGACATGGGAACTATTTGCAAACAATTCCAATTATTTGTTTCTTCTACTTCCCTTTAATGCATCTGGTGCTAGCTATAAAGTTGCTATCACCTCCATGTATCCGCTACCTAGGCTGTTATCCATGTCACTCCATTAGCTTTTCCATCACCCATATATTGAAGGTAGAAGCCTAGTGCGGTGACCATTAACTCATCTAAGCAATCATCCATGCTGCCCATCAATCCAGCTAATGTTCCCATGTTTGGAGGTTTCATGTTATAGCTTACCTTTAAGTAGTGAGTGAAAATGCGAATGGAATAAGTTCGTTACCTTCGTTATGAATTGGAATATTACTTTTGCCTTTCTTCTATCAATAACTTCGTTACCTTCATTATGAATTGGAATATTACTTTTGCCTTTCTTGTTTGTCCTTTTTAGCAAAATCCGTTGCTCATGTGTTGAGATTCTAGGCAATCTGCCTTGGTTTCCATAATAATAAGATAGCCTCTCTTTCTGCTTTCATGCTTTCCAATTTTTTTTCGTTTTCCTTTTGGCAAAAAAGGTCTTTGGTTTAGTCTCATCTTCAGCAACTTTACATTCTTTTCGTCTGGGAAAAGGGTTAAACTAGCTTAGTGTGAAAACTATATTGCTAAATCTAGAGGTGAATCTAGAGCAACACGGATTTTGCATCCTCTCTATCTGCTTTGCTCCTACATCTACAAATTGTGATGCAATTGCTTGTAACTTGTAAGGCAATGAGGCATTTATATGTTAGGACATGCTTTAACCTCTAACTGTCTTGAGGTTGAAGAACTTTTCCTTTGAAGGAAAAGTTTGCACTCAACTTTTGAACCAACCAATCCTTTGAGCAGTTCCCAAATTTCTTTGGAGGTTTTGAAGGGTCTAATTTCCCATTGAATAAGCTTATGTTGTTGTGTGTGCTTTATTCAATACATTTTACTATTCCCCAAATGTTCTTCTGCATTAACTACAACTGAGTTTTAACTATACTAGAATTTATGACCATTGAACGTTTTAAGGGATATTGAAGCTTCTTTTTCTACAGAAAGATAGTAAAATACCCATGTTTGAAATTTTCTATTAGAGATTTACCTTTTTTTGCAAAGTAAATGTCCATGCATCGGGGACAGCTCGGGGAAAGAAGTTGGCCTCCCTCTCAGCACGAAGGCAAGAGAGAGGTTGCTGGTACCTGGCCAGCCCACAGTATATACTCGTTTACAAGTGCAGCATAGTCACTCTATTCCAGTTACATATGCACTGCAATCTGCTGCAAAGAAGTCCTTGTTGTTCGAAGATTGTTCTACTCTGTCATGTCTGTGACCTTTTGCCTTCTGTCAAAAACTGATGTTCACAACAGTGTTGCAGGAACCGTTCACTCCCCCACTCCCCCCAAAAGGTTTGGAGGTTGGAACAGCGCACCCTGCAGATCTACTCCCCCCAAAAGGTTTGGAGGTTGGAACAGCGCACCCTGCAGATCTGTGCCTGAACTGCAACCTGCTTATCTGTGCCCGAACTGCCCTCAAAACCTCATCCCTGGATTTTGGAACCATGGTTCCTCAAATTTTGTGTGCTCCCTGACATGCTTCCTCAAATTTAGCCCAAATTTGAAAGCTGCGAATTGTAAGACACATTCAAAATGCAGAAATGATGAACTTCTCAAATAATGTGCTACAATTGCACATAGTTCAGCTCTGCAGCAGTTTCAGCTTCTACAAATGGCAAATACAAACCAAACAAGGTTCAAAATTAAAGCTCTGGTGCACAGTACTAAGAGAATAAGTGAGAGCAGCGCCTGACAAGGTTTATTACTTTCATAGCAGCACCCGACAAGGTCCACAGCCCACTATCCATAGTCCAGCAGTGCCCAATGTCCACTATCGACTGTCTATCTGCACCACTCTACTGTCCATTGTCCAGCAGCACCTGGCAAGGTTGAATAGATTCTCTCACCATCAATTAGTCTCTGCTCAGTTCTATATGAGTTAACTTTTCCCAAGTTCTCATGGTGGGCAAGTGAAATAAAGGCAAATAGGCATACGTTTATAATGTGTAGATGCTGTTTTAATGTACTACAGATGCCTTCTCTATTTTTTGAATATGATTGCGATATATATATATATATATATATAGCGAGAGAGAAAGAGAGGGAGAGTTTGGTGAAGGCAATGTATGCATGGTTAGTAATAGGAAATATTGGGGGGTGGGATGTGAATAGGGATTATGGATGTGGGGATTAAGGGCTTGGTTAGTCAAGACATAATCTAAACACTAGCATTGCTACTATGAAGAAAACAAAGTATACATGTTGAAATTTGGGTAGCTAGAGATTCTATTGAGAATTGGGAGATTGCATAATTCTCCAAACTGGAGGAGGTATATCCCATATGTTGTGACAAAATTTGAAGCATTTGTTAACTCCCTATATAAGCCAACTGTATTAGGATCCAGTGCAGGAAGGCAGAGTATATCATTTGACTAGTCATGATATGATGTTTGCAAGGCCCTGATGTCGGCATTGAATTCTCCCTTAAGGATGATGTCATCTAGAGATGTTTTTTGAGAAGGGGTTGAGGTGGAGGAAGGGAGATGTTATAGTTGTAGAAGTTATTCCAAGATGCCAAATATAGGAGTATTCCATTGCTGTTTCAGACACATGTATCCCCACAACACATCCCATAGAGGAGTGGGAGGTCGAGCAAGCAAACATACTCACTCTACAACCAATTGACCATTATGTTATTAGAAGACACCACTCCCTTGCGTCTGCCCCCATTGGAATAAGGATCATGTATGTTGGAACTCATATGTTGTCACAAACTAACTCGCATTGGTGAGAGGAGCAAGCAACAATGAAAACATTTTGGAAAAGGGGGGTTGGGCCTTGTCAAACACAAATATAACACCACAGTTGACACCCTAGTTTGGAGAGGATCATGGATGAGGCAAGCCACACCTTCAGGCCCCTGAACTTCTCAAATAATATGCTATTGCACATAGTTCAGCTCTGCAACAGTTTCAGCTTCCACAAAAGGCAAATATAAACCAAACAAGGTTCAAAATTAAAGCTCCAGTGCATAGTACTAATAGAATAAGTGATAGCAGCACCTGACAAGGTTTATTACTTTCATAGCAGCACCTGACAAGGTTTATTACTTTCATAGCAGCACCCGACAAGGTCCAATGTCCACTATCCATAGTCCAGCAATGCCCAATGTCCACTATCGACTATCCACCTGCACCCAACAAGGTCAGTTAATCTACTATCCATTGTCCAGCAGCACTTGGCAAGGTTGAAAAGATTCTCTCACCATCAGATAGTCTCTGCTCAGTGTCTATATGAGTTAACTTTTCCCAAGTTCTCATAGTGGGAAAGTGAAATAAAGGCAAATAGGCATAATTTTTTAATGTATAGATGTTGCTTTAATGTACTACAGATGCCTTCTCTATTTTTTGAATATAATTGCTATATATATATATATATATATATAGCAAGAGAGAGAGAGAGAGAGTTTGGTGAAGGCAATGTATGCATGGTTAGTAATAGGAAATATTGGGGGCAGTTTGTTGGGGGGGGGGGTATGTGAAGATAGGGATTATGGATGTGGGGATTAAGAGCTTGGTTAGTCAAGACATAATCTAGAACACTAGCATTGCTACTATGAAGAAACAAGTGTACATGTTGAAATTTGGGTAGCTAGAGAGTATTGAGAATTGGGAGAACTGGAGGAGGTATATCCCCTTATGTTGTGACAAAATTTGAAGCATTTGCTAGTTCCCTATATAAGCCAATTGAATTAGGATTCAGTGCATGAAGGCAGAGTACGTCATTTGACTAGTCATGGTATGATATTCGCAAGGTCCTGATGTTGGCATTGAAGTCTCCCTTAAGGATGATGTCGCCTAGAGATGATTTTTGAGAAGGGGTTGAGGTGGAGGAGAGGAGATGTTATAGTTGTAGAAGTTATTCCAAGATGCCAAATATAGGAGTATTCCTTTGTTGTTTCAGACACATGCATCCCCACAACACATCCCATAGAGGAGCGGGAGGTCGAGCAAGCAAACATACTCACTCTACAACCAATTGACCATTATATTAGTCGGAGACACTACTCCCTTGCGGTTGCCCCCATTGGAATAAGGATCATGTATGTTGGAACTTATATGTTGTCACAAACTAACCCGCATTGGTGAGAGGAGCAAGCAACAATGAAAACATTTTGGAAAAGGGGGGTTGGGCCTTGTCAAACACAAATATGACACCACAGTTGACACCCTAGTTTGGAGAGGATCATGGATGAGGCAAGCCACATCTTCAGGTACGCAAACTCCATTAGACCTCTGAGGGTTGTGCTTGAACATTGAAGCCCAATGATAACTTGCAATAGATGGAAGCACTTTCTCATGGCTTTCAGATGGGAACACATTTTGAAAAGTGTTTGGAGAGGACTTGTCATAACCATTATAGTTCCAACTTCCAATAAGTGATTGAGATCGAAGATGCCCCCCTTGACTTGATTTGAATATAATTTGATAGACCAAAGCTGTGTCTATCCTTGGGGAGGAAAGTTGCTTATCACAACTCCAAGATCGCAAATGACCTTGAAGCTTTCTCTCACATTAAATGTTTAGTGTGTACGAGGGTACTGTGAAGGCCATGCACCTTGGATGCTATGTTTCATGGTTAAGTCGATCATGCATATTAATCTGACATTTATCTCTAATGCAAATCAAATACATGACTATGATTTAAAGCTTATGGTATGGCAGTGGTTGACATCCCACGTTTGTTCTTAAGGCTCCAGAATCCAGTTGAGTCGCCATATTAGCTAGTTGATTTGCCTTTTGTTAAACTTCCTTAAGATGTGATAGTATTTGACGCTTTCAAGCCTATTGAATTCCTTTTGTATTCACTTAACAATTCTTGAGAGTCTGCCATCAGCTAGACCATCAATTTGATAACTACTGTTGAATCCCCAAATAATAATAAGACTTTTGATATAAATTGCATCATGCTCTACCTAGATCACAGTCAAAGGTATTTTCTTGATTGCTATCTGACAAAGAACGATTCCCCCCCATACCGGCCACACCCTGTTGCTTCTAGCTTCCTCATCAATTGGTGCTTGACTAAATATATCTTATGGCTTCGCTTAAATGTCCTTTGCATTTTTTTTTTGTGTAATCCTTGTCTTCATGAGTCATAAAAATAGCAAGCCACACCTTCAGGCCCCCGAACTCCATTAGACCTCTCAAGGTTGTGCTTGAACACTGAAGCCCAATGATAACTTGCAATAGATGGAAGCACTTTCTCATGACTTTCAGATGGGAGCACATTTTGAAAAGTGCTTGGGGAGGACTTGTCATAACCATTATAGTTCCAACTTCCAATAAGCGATTCAGATAGAAGATGCCCACCTTGACTTGATTTGAATATAATTTGATAGACCAAAGCTGTGACTATCCTTGGGGAGGAAAGTTGCTTATCACAACTCCAAGATCACAAATGACCTTGAAACTTTCTCTCACATTAAACGTTTAGTGTGTATGAGGGTACTGTGAAGGCCATGCACCTTGGATGCTATGTTTCATGGTTAAGTCGATCATGCATATTAATCTGACATTTGTCTCTAATGCAAATCAAATACATGACTATGATTTAAAGCTTAAAGTATGGCAGTGGTCCCCCCTTGACTTGATTTGAATATAATTTGATAGACCAAAGCTGTGACTATCCTTGGGGAGGAAAGTTGCTTATCACAACTCCAAGATCGCAAATGACCTTGAAACATGCCTCTGGCTCTTAACCATAGCCCATAAAAATTCACTCCTCGTTCTCTAGTTAATGATTTTTTTTTTTACCTTTTTGTAGTGGAGCATGTACATAGTCCTTACACCCAAAAACTCCAAACCAAACCATTAATATTCTGATGATCTTCCTTACAATTTTTGTTGCACCTCTGTAGAGTAGATACAGTGCAATATGTAATTTTTCTTCAGAATTGTTTTATTGATTCTTGCTTTTAAGAATATTTATTGCCATCTCTAAATTGGTTTCTTTTCTTTCCTTTTCGGAATACCATTTTGCCAAATTAGTATGCAAACAAGTATGTTGCTTGTAAATGCCATGAGCATTTCAATGCCTTGTCCCATAGTAAATTTTGATGTACCTGTTTTTTTTACTTGCACATCCAATTTTTTCCTTCGAAAATAATCATTATCATGAAATATTTCAAACCTTCCCATGATCTCGTTCCTGAGGGGACTAAAATAGATTACTATGCATGACTCCAATTGCTCACTTGTTCTCTGTGCACCTTCTTTGAAAGTTTTTTCATTGTGTTGCTTATCTAAAATGCAACCTTCACAAACACTTTTTTCCAATTGAACAAGCAGCAGTCTTTAAACTGTTTCATCTTCTGCAAAGATGATGAAACGTTTAGTGCCAGGGTTGATATTTATAGCTATTAATAATTATTGTTTAAGTTGATATTTGTAGCTCTTTTCAGCCACCAATGCCTGTTCTGCTGCTGTGGCCCTATATTTATGGACGCTGTTCTTCCATACTTGTACCAACCACTATTGATGCCTTGAAATGTTTTTTTGCAATATGGTTTAGCAAAAGGAGGTTCCTCTTTAATCCTGATAATGCCATGAACTTCTTTGAGTTTAGCCATTTTCATGGGAACATTTGCTTGACCTTTAACCAAGTGTACTCTGTTTATCATAATGCAAGCTTTTACGTCACTTCTTATCTGTACTGTCATAATGTAAATGTACGTGATAGGCATTTTATTCAAACAGAATGTGGGTTCTGAAGTAGCTACCACTTAGGGCCCATTCTCAAAGTTGTCCACTAACTGGAAATCCAAGACAGGGCCTACAAATAGATAGATACAAGTCAGTATGTAAAAAAAAAAGCGTAGAGTTTGGCTGGCCGCCTCACATAACAAGAGGCAACCATAACAAATTCCTGAACTTGGGCAACAATTGGGATGATCCTAGTGCCAAGCAAGGGGTCATCATAATCCTTACTCCTGGTGTAGGGTGCAGCCAATCCAAGAGCTACAACATGTGCAACATCTAGCTCAACCTTATGTACCTGGACAATAATCTGCTCATATAGTTTTGCATAGATTAGTGAGCTATCAGACTAGGAGAAATTCTTAACAGGCTGTGCTTTTTAAACATCATATTATTTAAAAAAATCCAGCTGTGCTTTATTAAACATCACATTATTTAAAAAAAATCCAAATAAAAAAAGCACTCCCCAACTCTGATCAGCTGTGATGCTGCTTGGAACTCTATAGATCAAAGAACTTTATCTCTTATTGTGTTGTTTGTTTGCTAAATCAGCCTGGAACTGGGTGACTGTTTAATGTGGCCAGCTTCTCTTTGTGCCTAAAACCTGGAAAAGTCATGCATGATTTAAAAACTAGCATATTTCCATTTTAACCCTGGATCTTTCAAGTGCTGGGAGGTTTGTGCCAAGTTGTTTTTGACCCCTTTCATTGTGGGTTAAGATGGATCTATGCTAGTTTAGAGATTTTGAAACTTGACATCTGGTAGCAGAACTTGTCTTTGGCCAACTGTGTGTAGGAGATATTGAGCCCATCTAAGAATCTATCCATTGTTTTTTCAGATAATTATTTGTAAGCGTGTATTTATGCAAAAGCAGAAATTGCTATCAAGTTTCTTGTAAACTTGATTCCATTGTGATGCATAAAATGGATGATGTCTGCAGATGGGGCTAGACATTGTGTCAAAGTACTCTGCATTCACCTTGGAGTTGAGAGAGAGAGAGAGAGAGAGAGAGAGAGAGGACTTTCTATAGAATGAAACTTGTGAAATCTATATTGTCATTTTTCTTGTAAAATACTCTTATAAGTGGTTACTCAGTATAATTATGTGGTGTGAATCTTGTAAGTTTTGTTTCTGTTTGATAGATCTCAGCATTGGTCTTGTTTTGATCCCTTTCTAATTGATAGCTATACCTATTATAGGGGTATATATTCATGCTTGAAATCTATCCTCTAAAACATTTTATATTATCTCCTATATTAATGTGCCGGAGAATGTACTGTTTGACTGGCGCTTTTCTCAATATAGCAATAATATGAAAGGATCATCTCTATACAATGCAAACCCTTGTGTAATAATATTGACAGTGTGGTAGGTGCTGTTGGAATTGAATATCATTTTTGTTGCTTTTACCTTCTTCCCATTCCCTTGTCATCCAGAGCTTGGTCATGCCATCATCCTCTGACCTCAAGATAATTGAAAAAAATAGGACAGCATTACACATACGCCTCTGATAATGTTCCTTTTGTTTTTCTGATGTTGGCAGGTTGCCTTCAGGACAAAAGTATTTCACCCAAATATTAATAGCAATGGGAACATTTGTCTGGACATTCTCAAAGAGCAATGGAGTCCTGCATTAACTATTTCAAAGGTATGAGTAAGTTTCTGTATATCTTCATTGATTTTCTTTTCTATTTAGGATGTTATGTTCATACCATTCTCATTAGAAAAGGCATGCCACGCTTTGTTGGTTCATTGCACTCATGTCTCATTTTAATTTGTTGATTTTATGTCCAGGTATTGCTGTCAATATGCTCGTTGCTCACTGACCCAAATCCGGATGATCCTTTGGTTCCTGAAATTGCACATATGTACAAGAATGACAAGGGAAAGTATGAGGCTACTGCCCGCAATTGGACCCAAAAGTATGCAATGGCCTAAATTAGTAGCAATGTGATCCAGTTATCACACCTCATATATTTGAATATATGGTTTTTATTTGTGGAGACTTCAACTTTAAATAAAATATTATATTTTTTCCTTTTACCGCTGGTATGTCTTATCACATTAAAATGTAGCATGGTTGCAGCGTTGATCTTACATCGGATTAAAATGTAGGGTGGTTGCAGTGAATATTTATCATTGCACAAAAATGTATGGTTGTAGTAACATAAAAAAATAGTGATTACTTCCCACATATTTATGTTGTTGAATGTCTGCAATCGAAACTAATTGGTCTTTGGAAACTATACTGAATTTTGTGAAAAGTAAAAAAGAACCCTTTACTCACAGAAATGAGATAGCCTCAATAGGATTTGTTAAAGTTATTCATTTGTTTCTGTGTTTGTTAAAGTTCTTTTTTGGAAGCTATAAAGTTATAGTCACGAATATATATATTATGATTTATGTTCTCATTTGCTACACAAATTTGTAACAAATATGGTGATATTTTAGGGTGTTTAATATACAGTTTGCAAGTATTTTGCAACTATGCCAAATGTGAAAGCCTGCATTTCAATTGCCAGTTTTGGTTACCAGTTATTTCATGTTTGTACTATTTTTGAACACAATTTGGTTTTAATGAGGCATTTCTTTTCAAAGATTATGGGATGTGTATTAAAACTAAAAAAATTGGCACTTTCGAGTCTTTATAATATTCTAAAAATGATCTATAAACTATAAAGTATCTTGTGGTCATTATTTATACCATCACCCTCGAGCAATATACCTGTAGCATCCTCATATTTTTTATGCCATTTGGGAATTGAAAATCTCTGAGATCTATAGCAATTAATGGAAATGCCTCATGTTTGGAACATAAGCTCTTCTGTGACTTTTCGGAACTCCGTTCAGTTGTAATCAATAGACCTACAATTATTATTGTTAGTGAATCATTGCATTTATATACAGAGATGGTTAGATACAAAAAATGCCAATCTGGGAGGTACACCTCCATTATGTGGATGAATCAGAGTTTCTACAGGGTTACCAGCAATCAAAACTTTCCTTGAATATATTATTCCCCCATTGTAATGAAATTGCCCGATTTTCCCAAGAGAAGCAGAAATTAAACAGGGATTTACATATCAACACATTTATGAAACCAACCCCATTATATGTCATCGTTACTCTAGCAGTTGTCTATAATGCGACTTTTTGAAAGCTTTTCAGGTAGGTTTTTCTGGTCAAAATCCGGCCGCAATTTATTGGAATCGCAAGTTTGATAGCCAGTTTCTGCACAATCAAAGCGTCCCAGGGGTTTTTCAGGGTGCTGAATCCAAATATGCAGTTAAAAAACCATTTTAACTGCAACAAATCAAGATTTAACCTCAATTTCTTCCGCCGGATTCCGTCACCAGAATCTCCAAAAAGTCGCATTATAGACAACTCCGTTACTCTATATTACTAATAATTGGATCCTTTTGAGCTGGAGGTGCCTGAGTTATTCTATTTTTAGGGAGGATTGCTGGTACCACTGGAAACTGTTAGTTTTACCGTGCTTGAAGGGTGGGTTCTTAGTCAATGGAGCATCAACCTTTCTATACACTGAAAATGAGAGAGCATATTCTGCTCGAGTCTGTTAACCTGGTGGTGAAGAGCTCAAAACTGGGGGTTGCATCATCCAAGCATTCTCCAAATTCATCCCCAGGTCACTCTATACCTGGCTTGAAGGCGGGGTTCTTATTATTCCATGCAGCATCAACCTTTACATATACTGAAAATGAGAGATTAGGTTCTGCTCCTTGTGACCTACTTTTCATTTTCAAAATGGAACCATCGAATTCCACAGCTGCTAGGTCCACTACTCCCGGTCATTACAGAATAGTTTAATTCGCTGTTGCAATCTCGTTGACAAATATATAAATATATATATAATATATATATATATATAAAACCTTTTAAACATCTAAAACAACATGAAATATATTAAGATGTTTAGTATATTATCCATCAACATTGAATTATATTGAAATCAAATAGAGAAATAGTGAATCTGTATGCCCCTTTTTATGAGTAAAGGTAATGGATCTAGTAATCATTTTTTCATTTTTTCTATGGAGGAATAAATTCTTGGGGCTCGTGTTGGACTTTGAAGACCTCCACTAGTGATACTGCCAAGTTCAACTCGTTTACTCCTATAAAGCTATTTGCTATTAAATATCCTCCTTTACTCCCTCTTTTTTACCTTTTACTATAACTAACCCCTCCCTCTCTTTTACCTTTTACTATAACTAACGAGGGGTTGATTTTATGAGAGGCCTTAAGCCCAAACTTCAATGCGGAAGTGATTTTAATCCCATCCAATGAGATGATCTTTATATCATGTGTATTTTGAAGTTACTTTATTCATTAGAGATTGTAATATCCGTAAACCATGTCATTAAGGTATTGAGATTTTGAAGTATAGGAGGGGTCACATTATAAATTAATAATTATAGTGATAATTTAGAGAGTGACAAGGCATAAAATAATAAAATTATAATCAAAATGAATTAAAGTTTAATTTAAAATGCTTTAACTTGTTACACTTTTTGGTGGACATAATTTCAAAAACACTCTGCTGTTTGCATCCCAAGCATCTATAACAAATAAAAGAAACATAAGAAAAAAATTGAAATTTGTAAGTTTGAATAAAGTAAGAAGAGATTGAAATTTGAAACAGAATGAGGCCTTATTTGGCATTTTGATCTTCCTATTTTGAATGGTCATGTTAAAAGCAAATGTTTCATTGATCATTTTTATATATTTCCATTTTTTAGAAATCTTTACACAATCTTGTTAATTTAGCATCATCCTTGAAAACACGTAAGTAATTCACCCATAATTTTGGTGTTACATCTAAAACCACAAGAGCAAGAGAATGTGGGGTTGAGCTAGATCCTTGCGACATGAATGGTGCAATGGAGTGTTGTTCCATTGCTCTAGTTATTCTCCATATGCATGGTGGTTTTTTAACTCATCATAGGCAGGGGCCTTGTACCCTAGGTTAACAAAAGCAACAAAACTAAACATACACTAGTAGAATGGGTTGTTATTGGTGATGTGGAAAGGAATGTCACTAAATAGAAAGCACCTACCCAAAAGCTTGTTAGTGTATTTCTTTTTCCTTATTTTAACTAGTAACCTAATAGAAGGTTGTGCACCATGAGTAGTTTTAGGAACAATAAAGATGAGGTTGTTGAGGGTATTGTGGAAGGTGACATCAAAGAATCCACGACACTTATTCCTCTTGGATTGCGCAACTCCCCTCTTTTAAAGCCCAAATCTCATAGTGTCCATATTATCTCTACTTATACCCATATGTACAAGTTATTTGTTGGCAAATACAATGATCTTTAGGCTTGCATTTGGTTAGATAGCTACATGTCTCAGAGTTTGTAGAAGGTAGTATTTAAATAAGGTGATTTCCTCCCCCCTCACATTCTTCCTACACTAAGCACAATTTAACTTTTGTTTATTAAATCACCCCTCGGGTTCACCATATTCATGCATAGGGTTCAAACTTCTCAGCGTTTTTAGTCTTCAAAGTTCAAATTTTAGAATTCAAACGACAATGATTGGAGCACCAATTTATTTATTTGTTTTTAAATTGATTTTTTGTTAAATTAAAAATCAACATCAAGGATCAAAATACAACTTTTGCATGAAAGCAAACAAATCTAGTTTGCATGAAAACAAACAAGTCTAGTTTATACATAAATGGTAGATCCTCATAGTTGACTAAAAGTCAACAAAGAGGGAGAAAATTGATGGTCGTTACACAAACTTGCAAATACATTAGCTATGGGTGTGTCACAATAAATTGATGGCAAATGAAAACTCTCTCCTTGCTCCTTGGCTCAAAGAAAAATGGTCTTCACCTCCTATGCTCTCCAAACCTTTCAATTTGTTTGTAAAATGACTAAAAATAGAAAATTGTTTTATGCTAGCCTATCTATGGGCTTGACGAGATATTCCATCATTTTGCAATATTACCATGATATTTAAGATAATATTGTGATATTTTTCGCCATGGAAACTATCATTGTTTTGTTTCAAGTGAAAATATCGGCCCTCTGAAAATCTTGCGAGAAAACACATGTTATTGAGGTTTTCATGATATTGGAACCATTGGTTTATTCGAATTTCTTTGCTTAAGCCACAAGGGATAAGGGAGTATATGACCAAATGGGGGAAGAGGTATCGATATACATAAATGGCCATTGAGGAGAGAAGGGGAAGAGGGACATGGAGACACTTGAGGAAAAGTGAGAGTTGATTGGGGAAGGACTAATAGGGTTCTTATGGAAAGAGAATAAAATGTTTGATAGTATTGAGAGATGAGATGGGTAAATGATGAAAGTAGCATAGTATGGGTTGACAAGACAAAGGAAGGGAAGGGGATGAATGGATGAGTCTTGTTCTCTTAGGAAAGGGTGAGGGTAGGGGGGTCACACATAACAGAGTTATCAAAGCCAAGGAGGTGAACTCATGACGGATCCAAAATCCATTTGGGGAAGGTGTTTATTGATCTTCGAGGAGTTTCTCTTTCATCTATTTATTTTAATGGTGTTGCATGTCTATCCATATCTGTACTCATAACTTAATTTTTATGGTTTCTATGCTCGTTATGGCTTGAACCTACTTTGTAGATGGTGATGCCCTTATCTACTAAACCAAAATTTCAGACTCCCATTAAGTCTTCCTTGGATGCTATGGTAAAGTATGAGTGATGATAATAAATTTAGCAGAAAAGTTTATTGATCAAAGGAAAACTATTACAATAGATGAGACACATTATATATATATATATATATATATATATATAACTTCTCTGGCCTCATCTCAACATGCCATGTGTCCTTGATCAACAACTCAAGGATGATCACTATGACAAGGATGTGACAAAGCCTGTCTATCTTCTAGGGAATACAACACTTCTTGAATAACAATATTATTATAGGAAAATAACTTAAATAATTTCATTGTTCTAGGAAAGCTACCTAACTAAATAAACTTTATGATTATGAGGCTAACATTTCCCACTTTAATCTTTATTTTTATGGTTCATCTTTAAACTTGGTAAATTTTATGTTTCCTAATGGCTTGATGAAAATATCTGCAATATGATCTTTAGATGCACAATATTTTCGTTGGATGATGTTATTGTTGATGAATGTTCTGATGAAGTGATACTTGGTATTGACATGGTTGGTCTTATTATGAAACACTGGATTCTTGGCCATTTTTATTGTTGATTGATTATCAATGAATAAAGTAGTTGGTGTTTTATCAATAGAAGCATGATCTTGCAGAATTCTATGTAGCCAAAAAGTATCACGTGTTGCTTCCCAAGCTGAAAAGTATCCTACCTTTGAAGAATTTCCCACCATTGCTTGCTTTTTATAACTCCAAGAAACCACTATTGAGCTCATATTCATTAAATAACTTGATATTCTATTATCTATATCACCTGCAAAATATGCATTTGAATATGGAAAAATTATAAAGTTCTTTCTATACAGATTCCCAAAATCTTTTGTTCCTTGTATGTACCAAGGGACCTTTTTTTGCATTCCAACGACGTTTTCTAGGTTCTTGCATGGATATGCAAATAATGCTAACTAACTGCAAATGAAAAATCTAGATGAGTAGTTGTCAAGTAAATGAAATTTGCAACCAATTGTCTATAGCTTGTACTATTTACTAATTCCTCCCCATAAAGTTTTGAAAGTATAGGTTTTTTCTCCATATGAGTAAGAGAGGGTTTACAATCTTCCATGCCAGGCTTTTTCATTTGTAGCATATTTTGTTTGATTAATGATCCAGGTGATAAAAAATATGCTCAAAATGAAAGCGCTCAAAATCCATAGTTATCGTCCCCTGTCATATGACCGCCGACAGAAAAATCAGGGGCAGGGTGCGTGATACCCTGTCCGCACCTAAGGAACAACGACACATGCCACATGCAAAATGCGGAACCAAGAGTGGGGCTAGGGGAGGGCGCATGGCCTATGGCCCATGAACCTTGGTCTCGTGCGTCCATACGACTGACAGGGCGGAGGCTCTGATTTTTTTTTATTATATATAATACAATCATCGGTGGGAGGTGTAGGTCGAACCCATGACCTTCCCCAACTAAACTTTGGCGCAACCAAAAGACCATGGGAGGTTTTGTTGAACAATTTACATGTCAAGACTTCTTTTGGAGCATTTTGTAGACCAAATTGGTAAAAGCGTAATATTTTGCTCATTTTTCAGCGTTTTTGAGCTCAAGAATAGCCTAGATATAGGTTTTTGAGCATTCTGGACACAATGACAATGTTATTTTTGTATATTGAAGCTTTTATGTTGATGTGTTGAGCATTTGAGCATATAATAAAGAGTTTCACTAGAAGCTGGACCCGAAGACGTAGCCCAAGTTGGGTGAACTTTGTTATCAATTTGCTTGTGTTTAATGTTGCATGTTTATCCACTTTTAACTGTTAAAATTCTGCAAATTTTACTTAAGTTTTTTGTATTTTTATAACTAAGATCCATTTCCTAAAAGACATGAACTAGCTTGCAAATTATTTCATCAAACCTTCACTTTTTATTTTTGGATTAGTTTGGTATCAAAGCATGGTTTTTGTGAAGGTTTGACAAAATTTGCGAAGTGTTGGAATGCTTCCAAGGTCTAGATTGAGAAGAGGAGAAGGAGCACTTGAAGAACCTAACCATCAAATTGGCTCAAGGAGGCTACAAACTCCACAAGTCATGGAACATGAAGAAGAAAAAGGACAAGAATTGATGTCTGAGGATGAGAGAGCTTTTAGAAAAACTTTCTTTGATATGACTAAGATGGTGGAAGTGTTGTATAATGGGAGAACAACACGGTTGCAAGGACAAAGTTCTAATCAACCAAAAGGTGATGGTGGTAATGAGAGCAAGCCTCCACCTCCTCCTCCTCCTTCATCTTCATCCTCACCTCCTTCTTCACCTCCTTCACATAGACCTACTCCTCCTACATCTCCAAGAGGACATGCTAAGTCTCCTTTTCTTAAGTTTGATGTCAAGTTTGAATTGCCAATGTATAATGGAGAAGTAGATGTTGAAAAGTTGGATAACTGGGTTTGTCAAATAGAAGTTTATTACATGATTCAAAAGATTGATGATGATGTCACAAATATCCAACTTGCTTCTCTTTGCTTGGAAGGTGCAAACCTCATCTGGTGGGAAGCCAAAACTCAAGAAGATTTGAAGAAAAGTGGTAAAATGATATTTTCTTGGAATTATTTTATAGTTGCATTAAGAAGACAATTTTATCCATTAACTTACATGCAAAAAACAATAATGGTTGGCAAAATTTTAGACAAGCTAAAGGTCTGAGTGTCCAAAGTTACACACAAGAATTTACAAAAAGAGCATTAATCTTGGGTGTTGATTTGGCCTCACAATATACTCTTCGTAAGTATATAGGTGGATTAGATAGTTATGTGAGACATATTATACTTATGTTTAATCCCACCAAGCTAGATGAAGTATGTGTTCAGGCTACTCATTTAGAATCAAGAGGCAATAATGTTCCTCAAGAGTCCAACAAGAAACCTTTTAAATCTGGAGACAAAGGAAAGGAGAAATTTAAAGACAAAGGTAAGAAGAATGCTACTGTCAAGAAAGAGGGAGAGAAACTCACTTGTAAGAATTGTTCAAAAGATGGCCATGATGAAGACAATTGTTGTAAATTGCATCCAGAATCGAGACCAAAGAAGTTCAATAGCAAGGGGAAACAAAAGACTGCTGCTACAATTGAAAAAAAATTAGGATTTGATTCAGGTGATGAAACCAAAATCATAACCATGGGAATGAAAGGTATAACTTATAAGGCAAGTACTAGTTCCTCTAGCAAGCTTGTTGAATCTCAAAATGATAAAGAAAGAAGTGAACTTTTTCGTATCAGGGTCATTACAAAACATATAAAGGTTGATACATTATTTGATAGTGGATCTCAAGTCAATATTAACTTTGAAGCAATTGTCAAGAAACTTAATTTAGAGACTACCCCTCATACAAAACCTTACCCTTTGGGTTGGGTATGTGATTATGCCAAATTGCAAGTGACAAGAAAATGTAAACTCAAATTTGCCATCACTGCTAATTTTATAGATGAGGTAGAGATTTTTGTACCACTTGATATTTGTGGGATTGTCTTAGGGAGTCCATATTTGTATGACCGAAAAGCCATATTTTATTGTCATGAGAACAAATATCATCTTTTCAAAGATGGAGTTGAGTATATTGTTAGCGCACATCGCAAGAAGATGAATTTATCTCTTGTTAGTGCAAGTCAAATGAAAAGGCTTGTGAATGCTAGTAAGAATTGGGTTGTTGATGATTAAAGCTAAAGATCCTGCTGAATATGAAGCTTTATTAGGATGTGATTCTAAACTCAAGCATGAATTGGTTGAAGTTGTTAATACTTATGACGAGATGTTATAGGAACCTAAAGGGTTACCTCCAAAAAGAGGAATCCAACATGAGATACAATTGCAACAGGATGCACCACTTCTAAATATTGGCATGTATAGAATGTTAGTTTTGGAGAATGCAAAGATTAAGAAACAAATCCAAGAATTGCTTGACAAAGGGGTCATTAGAACTAGTACATCTCCTTGTGGGTCTCTATTGTTTTGGTTCCAAAGAAAGATGGTACTTGACACGTGTGGATTTTCTAGATTTGAACAAGATTATAGTAAAGAATCACTATCCTCTTCTTCACATTGATGATTTGCTAGATTAGTTAAAGGATGTTGTTTATTTTACTAAATTAGACTTGAGAAGTAGTTATCATTAGATAAGGATTTTTGAAGATGATATTTGGAAAATTGCTTTTAACACAAAACAAACTATGTTTGAATGGTTTGTTATGTCGTTTGGGCATTATAATGCACCCGCCGCATTCATAAGAGTTATGAATGATGTATTGTGACCATTCCTTGATGATTTTGTCATAGTCTACTTAGATGATATTTTGATTTTTAGTAAGGCTCGTGAAGAGCATGTCAAGCATGTAAAGCAAGTGCTAGATGTCTTGAAAAAAGAAAAGTTGTATTTGAAGATGTCTAATGTGAATTTAGGAAAATATCTTTGGTTTACTTAGCTCATTGTAGGAGGTGGTGAATTGAAAATTGATCTCTCCAAAGTTGATGTTATTGTAAATTGGCCTAAACCCAACAATGTACCAGAAGTTAGGATATTTTTGGGAGCAACCCAATATTGGAGAAAATTTATCGCTAACTTCTCATTCATTGCAACACCATTACATGCTTTGACAAGTGTGAAGCATGTCTTTCAGTGAGGAGGCAAAAAACATAAAGCCTCTAACATTTTGAAAGAGAAAATCAGTACAACACCAATTCTAGCACTTCTAGACCTCAAGCAACCATTTGAAATTCAAACCGATGCAAGCGAATAAGTTATGGGAGTAGTATTGACGTAACATGTTAAGCCAATATGTTATCATTCTGAAACATTTCCAATGAAGTAATTAACTATCCAACTTATGATAAAGAGTTGGTACAAAGTGCTAAGAAAGGGAAGCATTGTTTAATAGGTAAACAAATGATTATTCATATTGATCATCAACCTTTGCAATATCTATAATCACAAACCAAGCTACAACAAGTTAGACATTTTAGATGGATGGGATTTCAGCAACGATTTCAATTGGTTATCGGGCATAAGAAAGGTATTTACAACGAAGTTTCATATATGTTATCAAGGCCTATTGTTAATGCATATGTCATTCTTAATCATAAATCAATCATGCACGAAAGTTACATTGAATATTATGCTCAAGATGAAGATTTTAAAGATGTTTATGCAACTTTGAGTCAAGACAATCATGTTGAAGAGTTGGATTATCATGTTCATAACAAGTTGTTGTATCATCTTGGCATGTTGTGCATTCCACAAGGTGAAAGAGTTAATGTATTAAGGGAAGCCCATACTTCTCTCATTGTTGGTCACTTTGGTGTATGAAAAACAATTGCTCAACTATTGAGGTATTGTTATTGGCCTCTCATGAATGAAGCTGTATCAGGATATGTAAAATGATGTTCTATTTACACTACTAGCAAGCCAAGTAATAGGAAATTGGGTTTGTACACTCCACCTCCTATCCCTTCTCATCCTTAGGAAAGTATTTCTCTGGATTTTTTCAGGGGACTACTAATATCTAGGAAAGGTCATGATTATTTACATGTTGTAGTGGATCATTTCAACAAAATGTGTGTGTTGATGCCTTGTAAGAAATAGGTTACAGTTGAATAAATTGCAAAGATGTTCTTCCAAAATGTATGGGTTCATTTTGGGTTACCTACTTCGATTATTTTCTATTGAGATTCTTGATTTATCAGGAAGTTTTGGTCAAGTTTATGGGAACTCATGGATTCAAAGTTGAAGAATAGCACAACATTTCATCCACAAACTGACAACCAAATAGAAGTAGTGAACAAAATAGTAGTGCACCTCCTTCGAGTATATTGTGGTAAAGCATCTTAAAATTTGGGATGAGCATTTGCATTACATCCAACATGCCTACAATTGTGCCAAGCATTCATCTACACAAGTATCTCCATTTGAAGCTTGTTTGGCTTATATTCTAAAGTCTCATTTGGATTTCATCTTTGGTAAAGATATTTCACTAGATGGGCATAGTGATGTGGACAAAGCCAAGCATTTCATTGAATAAATCCAATTAGTGCATCAAAGGGTACAATAACAAACGGAGAAAAGACAAGCCAAGTACAAAGAAAGACATGATAAACATCGGGTTGATCATGATTTCCAAGTGAGAGATCAAGTTTGGTTGTACATCGATAAGGAAAAATTACAAGGTGAAGGTAAAAATACCAAACCAATCGTATATGGTCCTTTCAGAATTTTGGAGAAGATTGGTAACAACGCTTTCCGATTAGATTTTCCACCTTACATGCAAATTTATTCCTTTGTGAATGTGGAAAATTTGAGATCGTATGATCCTCCTATGATCGTTGAGAAAGAAGAGAATGTCCAGATTCCATCGATAGAATAGTTTTCTTTTGAATATTTAAATGAGTTGCATGAAGACTCTATTCTTGAAATGAGGATAAGAACTTCACGCAGAGGTAATGTGGAATATCTTTGTTTGGGGCTCAAAGGTACCAATCCAAGAAAAGCAAGGTGGATAGAGATCGGGAAAGTGAGGGAGTTGTACCCTCACGTTTTGAGTAAAAACATACTTTTGGTGGTCCAAAATCTTTCAATGGGGAGGAATGATCCAGGGGATGAAAAGTATGCTGCAAAATGGAAGTGTTCAAAATCTCCCAAAACCAGTGCCAAATCATAGAGCTCGTTGTTCTGATTCCAACGATGCTTGAATAGCTTCACTCTGACATCGTATGAGGAAGTTATCATGTTCTGAAGTTTTAGGTAAACAACAAAAAAATCAAAGTGTAGGGTTCACTGTGCATGTATGGATTCCATGTGGCATTCTGTATGCTGATGTGGTGCTGATGTCATCATGATGAATTGGTTGTACGAATGACACATGAGTCAATCCTCTGAGGACACTTGGAAAAAAGTTATTGGGAGTTAAATTTAAATTTGGGCCAATCACAGGTCACCACATGGGCCAATTAGAGGGTGCCACATGGCCTTATGATAAGCCATCACATGGCCCTGGGAAGTTGTATAAAATTTGGTTCATGCGTTGGATGAGCCTCTGTTAGGATCGAACACACGACCTCCACTATACGAACTGTCTGCCTAATCAATCGAGCTACATTGAGTCTTATTAATACATGTGCGCCATATTATATGTATTTCCATATGGTGGAGCAGTTGGGGGGAAGGGCGGGTGGGCAGGCACGCCTGACCGGACCGACCCATGGTGATTGTCACCTGTTATAAGACCGATGGTGGAGAAATTAGGGGTGAAGCACATGGCACCCTGCCCACGCCCAAGGCACAACAACCCATGCCACATGTAGAATGCGGAACTAAGAGCGAGGATAGGGGAGGGTTTGTGGCCTATGCTCGTGACCCTTGGTCCTATGCATCCATATCACTGGTAGGGAAGAGGCCCCGATTTTTTTAATATAAACACAATCACCTATGGGAGGTGCGGGTCGAACCTGTGACCTTCGCCCAACTAAACTTTGGCACCACCAATAGACCATGGGATGTTTTGTTGAACAATTTATAGAGTTGAGACTTTTTGTGGAGCAATTTGCAGACCATATTGGTAAAAGGGTCATATTTTTCTCATTTTTCAGCCTTTTTGAGCTCAAGAAGATCCTAGATAGGGTTTTTTGAGCATTCTGGACACGATGGCAGTGCTATTTTTTCAGATTGAAGCTTGTATGTTGATGTATTTATAATTTTAGAATATAATAAAAATGTCACAATAAAAGTTGGACTTGGAGATGTAGCCTAAGATAGGTGAACTCTGTTATCAATTTGCTTGTGTTTGATGCTGCATGTTTGTCCACTTTTAACTGTTAAAATTATGCAAAATTTACTTAAGTTTGTGTACTTTTGCAACAACGATCCATTGCCTAAACTACATGAACTAGTTTGTAAATTATTTCATGAAACCTTCACTTTGTATTTTTAGATCAATTAAGGAAGTTTTAATTATCTTCTTGTGAAACGTCTACTCCAAGATAGTACCAAAGTGGTCCCAAATTTGTCATTTTGAATCCTTTATGAAGCTCTTGTTTCACCTACTAGATATGGTTTTCATTGTTTCATGCAATGATTAAGTCATCAACATAAAGAACAATGATAATCAAGTTTTGACCTTTCATTCTAAAATATAGAGTCATCAAACTCACTGCGATGAAAATGAACATGCCTAAGATATTCATCCATTTTGACATACCATGCTCTAGGGGCTTGTTTCAAGCGATGTAAAGATTTAATGACTTCACAAAATTTGTGCTCTTCTTCTTGTGGTTGATTCATATGGATTCTATTCAAATCACCAATATGAAAGGAACTTTTTATATCCATTTTATTGAGTGCCTAATCATTTTATCACCATCTTAATTATATTCCACTTTGTTGTTGGGGAAAATGTTTCTTCATAGCCAATTCCTTTTTTTAAGAAAAACCTTTGGCCACAAGTTTTGCTTTCTACTTATCCATTTCACCATTTGCTTTATACTTGATTCAGTAAATCCATTTATAGTCGACAAGTTTAACATTTGTTGGACAATAAACAAGTTTCCATGTTCCGTTTGCAATTACCAACTCATATTCATCCACCATGGTTTGCTTCCATTCTTTATGCTTCATTGCTTCTGCAAAAGTTGTCGGTTCAATGGAATCATGAGTGACTAGGGAAAAATTCGATTCACTTGGGAAAAATTCGATTGAGTTGAACTTTTAGTCTCTATTTTGTTTTTTACATCTTTGTGAAAAATGTTTAGTAGTGTGTGAACCATTTTGGTCTATTTTGTTGTCCCTATGGTGAAGTTTCCGCACTAGATTTATCACGTGTTGAAAATTCATCATTTAAAGAAGAACGATCTAACTCGTGAATATTCATATTGGGGGCTAAGTCTTTCTCAATCTAGTTTGATTTCTTTGAGGAATTGTTTTTTTTTTACCTTTTTTTTCATCGAAAAAAATAATTAAGTATTCCCATCCACCAAGAGAGGATTCAATAGGACCACAAATGTCACTATGGATTAGTTGAAAATATCTATTTATTCACTATGTACTTGTGGGGGAAAGGATCCCTCTTCTATTTTCCATTAACACTAGCTTCACATTTAGCAAATTTCTTTTGAAATTGAGAAATCCTTATATTATCTATTTTAAGTTCACTAAGGATTTCAAAATTCAAATGGCCAAACTATAATGCCACAATCTTAGAGAGATAAGAGATAAATCTATTGATGTTGTCAAATTTAGTTTGCAAGGAATGATTGTTCCTTGTACTCGTAAAAGTTTTCCATCTTCATAGCTCTTACTATTGAATTTTGTTTCACTAAATCGATTATGATTTATCCATGTTTCACAATAATTTGATGACCTTGTTTGATGAGGTCCAAGGACAAAGATTTGAGGGTTGGAACATGCCATACATGTGAAAGTAATATTTTTCCAATTCCTAGAAGAGAAAAGTATATTGATATTTTCATTTGAGGTGTATGAATTGTGCCATCTATCAAATAAAATTGGATTGAGTTCCATATCTTAATATGTCCAAAAGTAATATTTTTATATAGGAAATATGTTTAGTATCTCTTGTATTAGTATCCATTAATCATATTTAAAAAAATCTTATTAATTTGTTGATGGCCACTGAATCTACATAGTCAATCTCTTGATTTATTGTTAACACTTCCGTTATCTTCTTTTTGATTTTCGGCATATTGAGATAAAGTTAAAGCATTAGACTTAGAATGTTTCAAAGTTTGTTTTTTCTTCTACAAATTCTCATTTTGAGCTCTACATTGTTCAACCACATGTCCAATGCAAAGATATCTTTCACACTTGACTTGAGACATGTCTTCACCTTTTTGAAAATTATCTTGATATCCCTTGATGTATTGTTGATTTGGTTATTTATTCCTCTTCCTTGGTCGCTACTATGAACATGGCCAAATGTTTGATTTTTTCCTCTTTCTCTATAATTTTCATTTTACGAGCCTCTTCCTTTTGTACTATTATTATAAGTATCTCTTCCTCTTGTAATAACATTATATAAGCATCTTCCTTCGGGTACTTCCATTGTATGATCTTCTTCTTCTTGAGATTTTTCCTTTTCCTTGAGTTGGTAAAGATAAGATTTTCCCCTGGTTCTTTTTTTTGCCAAATGTCTTATCATGTCGGACAAATAAGTCACTACGGGAATCAAAAGTTTGATTCTCCAATTTATCAACAATTTATAATGTTTCCAAAAAATGTTTATAATAAGGTGGTAAACCATGCATCAAGATGGATGTCATAAAATTGTCTTTAGTAGTTTTAAAACCACATTTTAATAATTCTAGTCAAATCTTTTTCAAACGAGACATGTACTCCGAAACATATCCCCCTTCAACCATATTTTTACTAAGCAATTTTGTTTGAAGCTCAAGCCTAATTAGTTTGAATTGAGTATCAAACATATTCTTAAAAATTTTGCTATGCATTCCTAGTATCAATTGCATTTTTTAATATGTATAAATAAAGGATCTCAATGGTGCAGTTGCCTTTTCATCTTTTAATTTCCATTTTTCTAGCTCTCTAACATCATTTGACTTATTTGGAGCTCTATCTCCATTACATATGCCCTTTCACAAGTCTTAAAAAATTAATGTATTTTGCATGTGACAATTCCAAGTCTTATAGTTCTTGGGTCCATTCAATTTTTTTGATTGAGAGAATAAGTTTACCAATGTTGACACGATGAATTATTTATCGAGTTCACATGATAAAAAACCAATTACCATGCAAAAAAGACACTATACACCCTAAGTGCTATCGGGGCTTTGCCTTGACCCTTTAATGGCCTTAGAAAAAAAGATATTGATAAAGTATTTTACTTGACTCTTATCAATGCTTTTACATTACAAAATACAATATTTTTCAATGTTTCAATTACAATGAATCTTTGTGCCTAACCCCACCTCTCTTAAACTAGCAAAGACTTCACTCTTTAAAAAAAAGTTCATCAAACCCTTAACTCCATAAAAAAACATGTCTTAACTTTACATAAACCCTAATATCCCCTCATATATGCCAAATTAACCTATGTTTTTCACTCTTATACCTCTCATAAAACATCAATCCTTATAACTCCAATTCTATATAAATAATATACAAAATTTATATTTTCCAAAAGAACACATGAATTTCACCTTTATGCCTCCAAAAACAAATTTACAAAAATAACATTTTTTTTTGGTAAAAACAACACTTCTACATGTGTCATACCTTGAATATTTTGTTTCATGGACTTTCAAAAAATATAATAACACCCTTTTATTTTAAATTTTCCATATGAACAATATCACACGAGGCAAAGGCAAAAACATAACAAACTCCACATACCAAAACAAAACAAACATTTTTTTTTATTGATATCTTATGAGGCCACTCCAATGGAAAGCCTTTAAATTTAAAACTACCTGCATAGATCCATCTTAACTCCGGATCTACCAAGTACCAAAAGAGATCAAATCACTCAAGATGCAAACTTCCTTTTTAGTGTAAAATTTGAGGAAATGTTTGTACCTTGAGAGATTTGATTCCTCTCATCACTTGGTAGATCCCTGGTTGAGATGGAAGATGGATCTATGCTAGTTCTTAATAATATTATTTATATTATAAAAATTTCACAATCTATATATAAAAGTATTTTAATTTTTAATTTTATTAAAACTTTCATTTAACCTCTATGGAATATCCACAAAATATTTTTAGTATTAGTGAGGATAAGTAGTTTAGATAAATTCTCAAAGGTAATTATTAACCATTCTTCTTTTCAATTTAATTGAAAAATGTTATAAAATAAAATTAAAATAAAATATTTATAAAATATTTTGACTGTGAAATGAGTTATGGTTTTTGGGTATGTTCTATCATAAGCCATGGTATTGACACATGGTATTGTAACAAAGCCTATTCACAAGTTAATAATATCCATGGTAAGGTTGGGGCGGATATCCATGGTTAATAATCTTGTTATATTGTAAACTTATTGTAAGTATTGAGTTTTTATGTGCTTATTAATTAAATTTAAATATGGTTGTGGAATAATTATTTTAATTTATACATTAAAATGTATCTTAATTATTTTTATTACTTTTAACTTTTTTATTATTAATTGAGCCAACATTTAAATGTTTGCATTGATTTATGGATACTACAACATCTCTCCCATACTGTGCTCTATATTAATTTCAACCATTTATTGTTTTTTAATTGACCTAACATGTAAATGTTTGCAAACAAACATTTACACCACTACAACATCACCCCACACTAGGCTGTAAAGCGCCTTTCAGCGCAATAACCACAAAGTTGGAGCGTCTGGCATAGGTCCCAACATATGGATTAATTCATCATGATCTTTCTCAAGATAACAATCATGGCCATGTCGTGAAGGATAAGTGGATTTCATGGCTTCAAACCATTGACGTTTTATGGACTTGGGATGTGGATGTGGACAATTTTTAGGCTTTATTATTCTAAGAATTATACTATTTTTCAAGCTGATATTGATAGGGGATAATGGTGCAGATTGATCTTCATGGAGGAAATGTGGAACAACTTAACAAATCTTGACACTCTCAAATTATTACATTGTTAGAAGAAGATTGAAAAGTCATTTTAAATTTTATATCTCAAAGGAATTGCTAAATTTATAAGATATGGGCAATTTAGAAAGAAAAACCCTTTTTTGATTTTAGCTCTCTCTCTCTCTCTCTCTCTCTCTCTCTCTCTCTCTCTCTATATATATATATATATTATATATATATATATATATATATAATATTATATACTATATAATATTCTTCAGGTATACAACATTTTGTTTTGTTTTGTTTGTCAAGTCGTTTGAGTTCTCCAGAGATTACATCAGACTTGACCTGTGGCTTGATAAATCGCGACTCAGGGGCATCTAAGCCGTCAAAATCATCCGGGGATAACACCCGACCTAGGCCACACCAACCCTTAACATGGCTAGATTTTTTCCCATGGAGTTTCAAATCGGTGACATTCACATCACTGAGTGACAACAATACACCCATCATCGTCTATTCTATCCAGTGGGAAGGTCTACAACAATTATATTTTTAAAATCTACAACAATTCTTTCTCTTTTATTTATTTATTTCTTAATAAGAAAATAGATCTTAAATGTATACATTAATTTTAATTGAAGTTTTTAAGAGACTGTAAATCTAAATATTTCATTACAAATCTCAATTCATAATTTCAACCAATTTTCTTGAAACAATAAATCACCTCCTTGATGAAAATTCCTTTTTTTTTATGACGAAACTAGGCTTAAACATTGGAGTCTTCTTCAATAAATGATTGTGACCTCCTTCTCTTGGATTTTCTTATTGTTGTGGTACCATGATAAATTTAGGAAAATAATTTTACTGATTAGAGAAAAACTTACATAATAGGTGAGAGACATAACAATATAGTATAACCTCTATACCTCATTTCAACATGCCATGTGTCTTTGATTGACAACTCAAGGATGATCATTATGAAAATGATGTGACAAGGCCTATAAGGGATACACCACTTATAAAATAAATTCAGTATTTTATGAAAAATATTTATCTAAAATAAGTTTATTGTTCTAGTAAAACTACCTAACTAGAGTTGAGAAAGGGAGCTTTGCACCAGGATCGACAAGGCCTGAACGACATGCCTTGAGAATGGGGTTTTGAAGGTATGGGGTTCTGTAGGCCGGCATCGGTCCTGCAGTTGCCCTTGACACGCCATGGCACCTGTACCTCGGGCCTGCTCTCGCCTTCAAACCCTTCTCTCCTCTTGCTGGGGTTTTTACCATCTCCGTTTTTTCATTTACTTTTGTCATTTTCACTGCCTCAGACAGTTATTGCTAAGGAAAGGCTGAATACAGGCAAGTTGTTACTCCCACCCTGTCGATCTCTCGCCTGCTTGACCCGTTTAAGACCTCCGTCACTGGTTTTTCTCGCCCTCGAACGGTCCCGATCCGCCATCGCTGTCGGTGCCGGTTTCACTGACGGTTAACTCTTTCTGAGGTGGTTTTACCTTTCACAGCTGCTGTCGTAATGGATCTAGATGAAGTGGACTACTCAGACTCACCGCTGATGGAAGGCTCCATCTGGCGTTCCACGTTTGCGTCTTCAGGAGGTCTGCACAATGAAAATCTATCTGCTAGTTTCGACGAGCTCCCACAGTCATCGGACCCTGTCCTCTCTGCTTCCGTTCCATCGGATGAACCCTCCTCCTGGGCACCTTTTGCTGTGCCTTCCTCGACCACCTTAGGGTTTCTCTCGAATTGTTTCCAATCCCCGCCAATCGACGCCGGACCATCGGAGCCAGCTAGCCTCCCGAATCAACCCCCACCTGGTGCCTCACCTGACGTTCTCCCCTTGGCAGCTCCCCTCCCTCCCCTGGCTCCTCCTATTCCCTCTGGCAGTTACAACTCGGTCCCCCCCCTCCTGGAAGCAATCTCAGATTTTCCCCCAAACCCTAACCCTACCCCCCTGGCCGTTACCCTGGAAGAGGCGTGGGTTCCCTCTATCCCTAAGCGTATGACCTCCCAACCCTCGAAGAAACAAAGATGCTTCAAGTCTAGGCTAGCGAACATTATTCTCCGGCTCGAAGAAGATATATAGTGGGGAGACGCGAGGGATTACGCAGACAGAGTTCTGGTGGGTTGCATCAGAGGTCAGAATTACACCGCAGACAGAATGAAATCTTGGGCAACGAGATTTGGGGTCAGCATTTGGCGGAAATCCCTTTTGTCAAGACCATTGTGCGAGGATGGTTCGCGCTGCGGTTTGCGAGAGCCGATCACACGTGCTGGGTTCTCTCGTCTTTTTGGCATTTTGAAAAAGCACCAGTACTTCTTAAGAGATGGACGCCACTCTTTGACTCAGAGACCGAACAAGTGGGGGTAGGACCAGTATGGATCAGACTTCCGGGATTGCCCCTTCAGTACTGGTCAGAGGACATTTTCGGGAGAATTGGGAACTCACTGGGTACATTCATGGATTTTGATAAATCATACCTGTCCACGGGTATGATGGCCTATGCTAGGATCCTTGTGCATTTAGATACCAGAGGTGGTCTGCAGGAAAATATCATTATCAAGTGGAGAAATTTCTTGAGGAAACAACTGTCGGATTACGAAGGCATCCCCTACCGCTGCAGGAGATGTCACCAGGTGGGTCATCTCTACAAGGATTTCCCCCTCCTCAAGATGAATAACCAGAACCTCCAAGAGATGGCCCTAGACTCGGGGAGCAGGCGCCCCCAGCCTCAGGGTGCAACGACTAAGATGGCGGAGCAAAACCTAAATTTGGACACAGTGGAGGCGCCACCTGCTCCTGTGCCGAAGAAAAGAGGCAAGAATCCCATCAGGCCGCCCTCACCACCTCTGACACGCTCCAAGGTAGCAAAAGGCGACGTTTTCTCGGGTATGTCTCATCTCTCCAATTCCTCTTTTACTCATCTTTCTTCATCATTGTTATCTCTCTCCTCACATCTGCCTCCCCTGATTTTGATTCCCTCCTCCCCCTCCCTGAGGGCTCCCGACCTTCCTGTTGATCCTGGGCTCCCTCCCCTCCCCTCGCGGACAGGCCAGGCCTATGTGACCTATTCCCTCCCGGCACCGGCGCCCTTTTTCACCTCTTTCTCCCTCTCCTCCACCCCGATCCCCTCCATTACACCTCTCTCCCCCTCGGTGAATTCTACGCCAAGGTACACTACCCGCTCCATAGCTAAACAGAGAGAGCCAGACGCCATCGGGCTAGCTGCAGCCCCTCCTTTCCTCTCCCCCAGACAGGGGAGAGGGAGACCATATTCAATTCACAAGGCAAAAGGTAGAGCAGGTGTCGAAGTCGTTCAAGGAAAACAACAAACTATAGAAAGGGTTCTTAGAGCAAAGGACACCCTCCCCCACCCTCCTCCATGAAGGTTTTGTCCTTTAACTGCATAGGGTTGGCTAGCCCTGACAAAAAGCTGGCCATGAAACGAATTCTTTTATCTGATGTGGTTGATGTTATCTTGTTACAAGAAACCCTTTGCAAGGCGGACTCGGTCACCCCGCTTCTTTCTTCGTGGCTGCCGGGCTAGACCTTCTATGCCCTGGATGTCTCGGGCCGCTCTGGGGGGGTTGCAATAGGTTTTAATAACAGATCCATTGTCCTGAAGAACATCTGGGGGGTGATGGTTTCTTGGGTGCAGACATGTACTCCAAGGACCTGGAGGTCGAGTTGAGAATCATCAACATCTATGGTGCCTGCCCCAACAGGGAGCCCTATTGGCAAAGGCTCCTTAGCTTTTCTCTCCTCCAAGAAGACAACGTGATCCTAGGCGGAGACTTGAACTTCTCCCTGGGTTACATGGAATCCTGGGGACACATGGCGTAGAGAGACTCGTTCTCTGATTTCTTTGTGCAAATTCTATAGGATCACCATTGGATTGACATCCTTTCTGCCAGGATACAACACACTTGGAAAAACAACCGAACGGGCTACCAAAGTCTGGCCAGGAGATTGGACCGGTTCATTATCAAAGAGGCTTTCCATATCAACCACCCCGAGTCTAGGCAATGGGTTGGCAGTGGGGGTATCTCAGATCATCGACCAATCTATCTAGAAGTGGGGGATCGGAGCCCCAAAGTTGCAGCCCCTTTCAAATTTAACGCTACCTGGCTTCGGGATCCCTCCTACATCAAGCTCATCTCGAACTTCTGGAAAACACACCCTATCTCCAAGGAGGAGGACCCAACAAAAGGTTTTGTCAAAAATATCTTTGAAATAAAGGGCCTTTCCCGAGTCTGGGCACACAAGAAAAGAGAACATGAAGACTCTCCCCTTACCCAAGCCGAGAAAGCCATTGTTGATCTAGAAGCACAGTCGGAAGGAACTTTTCTCTCTTCAGAACAGAAAGCTCTCCATGAACACATAACCAAACAAAGGACTCAGATCCTCAAGGACAGAGAAGCAAGCTGGCGCCTAAGAAGCCGAGCGATCTAGCTCAAGGAGGGCGACGAAAACACTAAGTTTTTTCATCGCTTTGCCAATGGGCGGAAAGCCATCAACACCATATGGGAGCTACAAAATGAACAAGGGCATCAGGTCTGTACCTCAAGAGAACTTGTTTCTCTGGCCACCACACATTTAAAAAACATATATTCGGCCCCAAGGGAAGCCAACATGCTAGAGATCATGAGAATAGCTGAGCTCTTCCCCAGGTTTGTGGATGCAGGGGAAGGGGAGGAGCTAATCAAGGAAGTATCTCTGGGGGAGCTTGAGGCCACCATCCATGGCTTTCAAAGAGACAAGAGACCACGCCCTGACGGCTGTTCCATTGAATTCTTAATAGCTTTCTTTGATATCCTAGGTCTGGACCTCCTTAAGGTGGTGGAGCAGTGTCACCTCTCAGGCAAGATCCCCCCGGAAATCAAATCCACTTTTATTTCCCTCATCCCCAAATCTGACAAGCCTGCCTCTTTTAATGATTTCCAGCCTATCTCGTTATGCAACTGCCTCTGCAAGATTATAGCCAAAATCCTGGCTAATAGACTCAAGCCAATCCTCTCTGCCCACATCTCCCCTAAACAATTTGCTTTCCTTCAGCACCGATAGATCCATGAAGCTGTTGGAACCGCCCAATAACTTCTCCACTCTGTACATTGCAAGAACCTGAAAGGAATGATCTTAAAGGTGGACCTGTCCAAAGCCTTTGATCGTGTAAACTGGCTCTATGTTCGCTTGCTCCTTACACATTTGGGCTTCCCCTATCGGTACATCAAATGGATTATGAGTTGTATTACTGATGTGTCATACAATGTCCTTCTCAATGGAGCTCCCACTCCTTTTTTCCTGGCCGAGAGGGGTCTTAGGCAGGGATGCCCCCTCTCACCCCTAATTTTCCTTCTCATCATGGAGGGGCTCAGCAGATTGATTAGGGCAGATCACAGAAGGGGCAGATTGGTGGGGATAAAAATGATGGAAAACTGTTTCCTTACCCACCTTCTGTTTGTGGACGATGTGCTCATTTTCTTGAATGGCAGCATTGGTGACACCTCAGCTTTACAACATGATTTTGAACTTTTCCAGAAGGAAACAGGTATGATCATCAACATTCACAAGTCTACGTTAACGGTAGTAGGTTTCTCCCAGTTGGAAGTTCAATACACTCTCCGCCGCTTCCCCTTTGCACTACAGCCTCTGGAGGACGGGCTGAAATATTTAGGCTTCCGGTTGAAACCTTCTGGCTACAAAATTGCAGACTGGACCTGGCTCATATCGAAGGTAGAAAAGAGACTGCATACTTGGTACAATAGATACCTCTCCTGGGCGGGCAGACTCACACTCATAAAAGCTGTTCTGGAAGCGACACCGGTATATTGGATGACTCTGGCTTGGATTCCAAGGGGAATTCTAACCATATTACAAAAAATTTGTAGCAGCTTCCTTTGGAAAGGCAACAAACAAGGGAATCTCTTCGCATGGGTAAATTGGGAAACAATTGCTAGGCCAAAGAGATGGGGGGGCTGGGGCATTAAAAATTTAGATCTATTTGCAAAAGCGTTGGCTGCAAAACTTGGATGGCAGCTCATAACCTCTCACAGCCTCTGGACCAAAGTTTTCTATGAAAAGTACATCTCCCCTGAAAACATCTTGGACTAGATTTGCAGGGAACAGAGGTCAAGTGGTAGCCAGTCCATCATACGGAAAGTAGTCCTGGCCTCCCTCCCCCTTATTCAGAATGGATTAACCTGGCGAATTCATCAGGGGAGTGCTATTCGTATAGGTGTGGATCCCTGGATTGGATGCGGGAATGCCCACAGGCTCCCTGCTGAACTGATAGGCATTTTAATAAATCAGGGAATTTCACATCTATCCCATATAGCAGACCAGGAAAACACCACACTCTTTCAACAGGCCTGGAAGTCAGCCTGCGACCTCCACATCCCAGGACATTGGCATCAGGATTGGGAAGGCTTCACCGAGGCTCTCACACAAGCGCATATCCGGATAACGGAAGGAGAAGACGGGATAGTGTGGGAATATGCTAAAAATGGGAGATACTCAAGAAAGGAAGGTTACTTGAAACTCATAGAGCATAACAAACCAGAGCAGGTACAACATTGGTGGAAAACTCTATGGGAATTCAAAGCAGCCCCCAGAACGCGAATACTTTGGACCATCCCGTTCAACAAAATTCCCACTGGCTCAAACTTGTTGAAACACTCTTTCCACGGGCCTTTTTGGCGTCACCTTTATAGGAATAGCGAGGAAAGCACATAACATTTATTTTTGCACTGCCCCACCATCACTAAGCAATGAAACCTCATAATGGCTTCCTCCCCCTCCCTCCGTTGATGGCAAGGGAGATCCATCATGAAGGCCTGGTTGGATTGGTTAGAAAGGCACAAGGGAAAAGACAGGAATCTGCCCCTCCTCATGTGCTGGGCTTTTTGGATGGCAAGGAACCGAGCCATCTTCGACAATAAGGACCCCCCTTGGTGCTCCATTGGTCCCTGTATACTTGCTGATTTTGACCTACTGCCCGAGGAGTCCACCCAAACTCCTCCCAAGACCATCCTTCCTGAACTCATTGACAAATCTCACCCTTGGCCTTATTTTGATGGCTCAACCCAAGATGAGGGCTGTGGAGGGGGGCCATACTTTATCTGAGGGAAGGCCACGGTTTTAAGATCCAAATGAAACTTGGTAGAGGTACAAACAATTTTGCGGAGCTTTCCACAGCCAAACATCTCATTCACTTCGCCCTTAAGAAAAAATGCTCCCATCTCCAACTGTTTGGGGATTCCAAACTTGTTTGAAATTGGCTCAACAGAACATCTCTGTTGAGATTGCAACAAGATGATGGAGCTTAGTGAAAAGAGTCGCCTTCACTAAGTGGGCTCGCAGGCTATTTTTGGCGCAAGTCTATTTTTAGACTATGTCTATTTTTAGACATATGGATCATGTCTATGGATTGCAGGTTGCTGTTTATGGATGATTGATCAAGTTGGAAAAAAATAGATGGACTTCTAGTTTTAGACCACATCGGAGTGACACCATAGCAGAATGACTGCTCAGTCTAAATATAGAACAGTCAAATATTATTAGCTCATAATAATATTTAGACTATAGACTTTGTCTTATTCTCTTGAAGCACTTCAGGATGAGCTACGGATGTGGTACATGCAGATCCCAGAAGGAAATACGTGGTTACTTATGGGATGACTAATATTTGCATGCAGGACTTCAGTTAGAACTCAAGTGAGTTGAGTTTAGTGGACTGGAGGTGCAGTTGATGGAGTTGTGTTCAGTTTAGCTTTGTTAAACTGGTTGTATTTAGTCTAACTGGCAAATAGACTAGAGATGAGTTGGGTGAATTAGTTATTAATTAATTCACAAGTTAATAACTCATAATACAACTAATGAATACATCAGTTAACTCAGTTGCATGTCAGTGCATGTTCAGTTCAGCAGGGACAGGTGTTAGAGAATCAGATTGGTATCAGTTGTGACTATAGTTGTGCACCAGATCTTGCACAAATCAGGGGATTGAGTATGCCAATGAGTT
>APFE030277533.1:210808-225125 GCA_000404065.3 Pinus taeda
CCTCACAAGGCTTTTGCATAAACCTGGAGAGGATTCCAACAACAAATGAAATGTCTGGTCTGGTAGTAGTTAGGTAGTTGAGACTTCTTAGAAGTTGTCTATACTTTGTTGCATCCTCAAATTCCTTTCCTTCAATAGATGTGAGCTTTAAGTTTTGTTCCATTGGAGTAGTAAGAGGATTGCACTCTGTCATGCCAAACCTGTTCAACAGATCTCCAATGTATTTGTTTTGAGAAAGAAATATGGACTTTGGATGTTGGGTTACTTCAATGCCAAGATAGTAATGAACATAGCCCAAATCAGTCATTTCAAAAATTTTCTCCAATTCCTTCTTTATGTATGCAATTTAGCTTTCATTGTTCCCTATCACCAAAAGATCATATACATATACCACAAGATATACAACTGTTTTTCCAACTTTCTTGACAAATAAAGTTGCATCATCAAGATCAAAATGTTTGAAATTGAGTTTTAGAAGATGCTCAGTTAGTTTTTCATACCAGACTCACGGTGCTTGTTTGAGGCCATACAAGGACTTCACAAGCTTGCATACCTTATGTTCATGTCCTTTCACAACAAATCCTTTAGGCTGGGACATAAAAACATTCTCTTTTAGATCTCCATTCAAGAAAGCAGTTTTTACATCCATTTGATGGACTTTCGAACGTTTCTGAGCTACTAGTGCAAAGAGTGTCCGGATGGTAGCCCATTTTGTTGTGGGGGCAAAAGTCTCCTCGTAATCGACCCCTTCCTTCTGTGCAAAACCTTTTGCCACAAGCCTAGATTTGTGCTTGTCAAGTGAGCCATCAGCTTTATACTTGTTCTTGTAGACCCACTTGCAACCAATTGGTTTGGTTCCTAATGGAGGATCAACCTGCTTCCAAGTGCTGTTCTTTATGAGGGCATCATACTTCTTTGCATCGCGTCTTTCCATTCATCATGAGAAGCAACTTCTTAGAAGGAAGTTGGTTCAAAATCTGTAGACAAGTTCAATTCAAAATCATAAGAAACATCCATATCAACAAGTGAATTAGAGTCATCTACATCACCTCCATTTTGCCGGTTTGAATTTCCGGTTCCTGTCTTTCCAACTTCATCAGGATGAACATTTTCAAGTGTCTTTGTCACCCACTTTGGGGGACCTTTTTTAGATGGTCCAGGTTGCTCCGTTGATTGAGTTAGGACTGAATCAAGATTGAGTCTCCCAATTCTATCAATTACATCACTTAAAGCATCATCCGTTGTTGGATTTTCATGCGGGGGAGAGTGTTCTTCAGAAGAAGATTCCACATGTTGATCTAGTATAGGAATCCCCCCTTCAAGATGTGGAATCTGATTATCAAATTCTTGAAATGATTTTGCTTTTGCAAATCTATCCAAGAGATCAAGTTGCTGCTCAACAACATTGTCAGTTTTGGATGATTCAAGAAAAATTACATCTCTAGATACAACAAACTTCTTATTTACTTCATCATAGAGGTGGTATGCTTTGGCGGTGTTTGAATATCCCAGGAAGATACACTTACAACTTCTAGCACCAAGTTTGTTTCTATGTACCTTTGGTATCAAGGCATAACAGGTGGAACCAAAGACCTTGAAATGCTTTACTGAAGGAACATATCCATACCACATTTCATATGGAGCCTTGTTTCTTATAACATTAGATGGACATCTATTCTTTATATATGCAGCACATAGAACAACATCAGCCCAAAAGATTATCTTTACATTTTTGAAGAAGAGCATGGATCATACCATATTTAAGATTGTCCTATTCATTCTTTCAGCTACACCATTCTGTTCAAGATTATAAGGCACAGTTGTTTGATGTTTGATCCCATGTTGGTGAAGATAGTTTTCAAATTCATTTGATGTGTATTCTTTTCCATTATCAGTGCGAATAGACCCAATATGAGATTGTGCATCATTTTCAATCCATTTATGAAAATTCTTGAATGTTTGAAAAGCATCAGATTTATTCTTCAATAAATAAACCCAACACATTCTTGTGTAGTCATCAATAAATGTCATGATATATTTATTTCATTTGCAAAAGGAACATGCATTGGACCACATAAATCTGAATGAATGAGTTCAAGTTTTCTATGTGCTCTTGAATGTGAATCATGAAAAGACTGTTTGCTATGCTTTCCTAGAATACAAGCATCACATTTCTTAAGTTTCCTAGGAATTGTAGGCAAACCATCAACACCATTTTTCTTCAAAAAGCAGAGATTGTCATAGTTCAAATGTCCAAATCTAGCATGCCATAATAAACTTGATGGAAGTGTACCTTCTTCATGATGAGAATTGTATGAGAAATGTTGTGCATGAGTAGAGGTTCCTTGCAGCTTGATAAGACTTTCTTCTTCTATTCCGCTCATGACAAGTGAGTGGTCAGATGATTTTATTACCTCAAGCTTGCCATCAAACATATGAATGGAGTGACCTTGCTGGCGGATGTGGACCAAGGACACCAAGTTTCTCTTGAGCTGTGGGAGATATAGAACATGATGCAGAAGAAAGTCTGGAAGACCAGGCAGTTTAAGCCTGATTGTGCCAAGCCCTGATGGCTTGATTTTTGATTGATCTGCAAAGTATACTGCTCCATCAACATTGTCAGTGAAATCTTCAAAAAAATATTTTCTATGAGTCATGTGATAGGTTGCTCCTGAATCAAGCAGCCAATCATTTTTCCATGAAGCAAGTGAAGTATTAAATAAATCTTCATTTACTCCAATGTTACATTGTGCCACAACAATAGTGAGTGGATTCATGTGCTTTACCTTTGTCTGTATCATCGGTTTTACCTTTCTGTTGGTTTCTTTTCTGCTCAATTTTGTTCCATGGTAGCTTGCATGTAGAGGCATATGTGATCCATTTATTTTGCAGCGAATGCAGTGCAAATATGCCTTTTCTCCTTGAGAATGTCTGCCCCCCTGTCTTTGAAATATCTTCCTCTTCCTCTTCGTCCACCTCTTCCTCTTGTAGAATCTTGAGCAGGATGCTTTTATTTATGAGCAAGGCACATAGCCTCTTCAGAAGATTCAGGGGCTATCTTCTTTCCAAAAGCTTTCTCTCTTTCAACAAACTTTTTCACAAGAGAGTCAAAGGTTATATCTTTGAGATTTCCATTTGCTTGCATGACTCAAGATAATTGGAGTAAGTAGGGTAAAGTGCCTTGAGAAAAGCAATAAGAGGAATATTCAATTCAACCTTAGTGGATTTGATATCATGCATTATAGACTTTACTTCAGATGCAAGAGCAAGAGGATCATTATTTTGCAGTTCAAGAGTGAACAATTTAATCATGAGTTGAACAACTTCAAGTGCAGAATGTGAGTCATAGAGTTCTTTCAACTTTTGCAAGGCTTCAAAGGCGGTTGAATATGACGAAATATGGCAACTAACCTCTTCATTTATAGATGCTGCGATTAATGCATAAGCTTTGCTGTTTTTGTTTTCCCAAATGACGAGATCTTTGTCTGAGGTAGGCTGTACTGGGTCATTGTCTCCTTCTCCGACGCACACTCCTTTCCACAACTCATTGAAAATGAGGGTGTGTTTTATCATCCAAGACCATTCAGGATAGTTCTCCTTACCAGTGAGAACTATTCCCACCATGGATATGATTGAATGCATTCTGTAAAAAAATTATTTCTGCTAATAGAAAAATACTTTTGCTAGAAAGAAAAAAATCTGTGTACTGTAAAAAAAATACTTCTGCTAGCAAAGAGCAAAACTATATTTTATCCATATAGAATATCACCATTTGTATTTTCAACCTTATTTCATACAATATATCAAGCATCCATGCCCTTGACAAAAAGGAACTGCTCACTGCACCATTATCAATATATTGTATTCCTTAAATCCAGAATGACTAATAAAATAAGGAAAATCTTGAGCAAAATTGTTTCTGTTCAACGCCCCCTTTTTTTTTTTTCTTTAGTGATACCAAGGCTAGTCAAACACCTTCACAGTCTCAACATTTGGCACACAAAGATAAACTATTACTCCTTTAACCTTAATTCCTTTGCGTTGATACAATCATAAAAACTGTGGTGAAAATTATGGAAATATGGCCAAAACAAAGCGTTCATCTCGTCCATACCCACACATAGCCATGCTGTCTCCCCACCTGTTGCCAACCAACAAATCACACAACTTATTCCGTAGAATTAATATTATTCAACCAAAAGGGCTCAGAGGATTATTGATAGGTGCAACTCTCAACATTGCATAAAAATATGAACCGATTTTATTTTGTTTAGGAGTTCAACACAAATGCTTCTACTCTCGTTATCAGAAACATACAAAAATTAGGTTAAGTGGAGATTCAAACAACCCAACACTTCAACGCAACCGAGCATGGAAGAAAAATTACGGAACTGGAACAACCCAAGTACATTGCAAAGAAGTAAAATCTGATCTTGCGGGAGCTGGACCTTCTCAACAAAGCTAAGTTGTTGTATTTACGCTGTTAGACATGGGGGTTCATGTTTGCGGCGTTTAGTTTGAGATCGAACACGTACAACATGAGAGTGAATGGCATAGGACACACAATACTGCATTTTGCATTAAGCTTTGGAAGCATGTATCCATCGTTAACACACGCCTCCTGAACATCACGCACGACAGCTTGTTCGACTATGTTTCGAACTAGAAACCTCTTCACGGCCTTGTCTTTAGGAGTGCAACTGCTGCAATTGGAGCAGTGAATGAACTTGAAACAACCACACCCATGCTTGTACCATTCATGGCACACTCAGAGGATGTTTCACATTATGGCAAAAACATTATGTTGACAGTCCATAGAGCGTAGGCCAGGACTGTAAATATGGAATATGGCAGACAGAGGGCGCAGGCAGGGTCAGGTGACAGTGTGGAGCAGGCTACCACATTTATGAACAAGCACCATTTTTAAATGGAGAGTAGAGGAGCAGAATAGGGAGTTACAAAGGGCATAAAAGCTAAAAAAGGAGCTGGCTCTGATACCATGTCAGGCCAAGTAGTAACTCCATCAAGCAAAAAACTGATTCGTGTATTATTCCATCAGGTAGGTCTTTGTTATATACAATAGGGAGTGACTGTTCAGTTCATCTCCCGATGACTGTTCACATTTCTAATTTAATTACTTACATAAATTCACCCAATCATGAGGATTAGGTGTCAACAACCTTGTCTCTCTTTTACACATATTGCCTCTTGCATGGATAAATAAGACAACAATAAATCTAAAAGGAAATAACCCTTCATGGTATAGATTTTGATTTATTTTCACAGATATGTTGTGATGAAATGTACAATGGAATATCCATAGTAGTTTACATATCACATTACCATTTAGATTTAATGACTCATGCTACTCTTGGGCTAGGGTGTCCCTTAATTACTACCAAAGAAGAGGCTAAATTTATTTTGGGATTTAATCCAAGAGCCATCATTATTCATGGGATGGTTGAGGATGTAAGGTTTATGCTTCCAAGATTTTGTAGATGCAAATCACTTTGCAATTGAGGGCCATTCTAGAGGATCTCACGGGGATAGTTACATTTCAATCCTTAAGCTAAACCTTCAATGTTTTTTTTTTGCCTTAAGATTTTGTTTCCATAGTGTCTATTATGGACTTTACAATTGATCACTTGAATTTTTATTTTGGGTTTATTGATGTTGAAGATTATGCTTTATAAGCAATAATAGCTTCTAATGCACCCATATAGAAATACAAATTTTAATGAATTTTAGCATAAGTTTCTTTTTGAAATTCCTTGGATATCCACCAAGCCATCATGAAGATCTAGTTCAGATATGGTTGGAGGAATGTAGAAATACTCTCTTCTATATGAAGAGTATTCCACACTTCTTTTGTAAGTGTGCACTCCAAAAAGCATTTTTAGGAGGATTCCTTTGATTTTTTTTCAAGAGCACGACAATATGAGTGAATAATGCCCTTTTTGTATAATATTTTTAGCTATTAGGAGCTTCATTTGCACCTTAGTAAAAAAAATGATTTTCAAAACATAATTATTAATCCACCTTTTACTCCATTTGAATTAAGAGAAAGTGGGACAAGGAATTTGGTTTTGGAGATGCTGGTATACTTCATTCACATAGTTTTCCCTATTTGGTGAAGCTTCCTTGCTAAAAAAGAATGGAAACAACACGTTTTAACACATTTTTTTAACATGGTTCATTGCTCTGAGAAGGCATTGGCATAGATTGGGTGGAGTCCATCTGTTCCAAATGGAGAGTTCCCCTTCTTTGCAAATTGAGATATTTTCATGGGTGATTTTTTTTTTGAGAGATCCATTTTTTGAGGGGAAATATATCTCCTTTTGGCCTTAAAAATAGGTTCCCCATGATTTGGTTTGATCAAATTTTAACATTTTCTAATTGTATTGAAGACCAGGGGGCATTCTCTTTAATTAGAGAGAACAACAATCTTATAGCTATACAGATTGAGAAACATTAGTGAAAATAAGACTTTTAAAGATTATGTTGAATCTTTCTTTATTTCTAAAATAATTTTTTATGATGATCCATTTCCACTAAGAATAATTACTTTAATTAGGCTACATAATCTCCACAATATTTGGGTTTCCATTTTCGTATTAATAAGTTTAGAGCTCTCATCTCTAATTGGTTTCCCCCCTTTTCATAAAAAAATCCTATATCACTTGAAAATTTAAAAGGGGTAGTCAGAATGGAAAGTATATGAAGGGGAAGAGAGGAGAGAATTGAATGACTAAGAATTATTCTACCCCATGGGTTCAATTATTACGTCTTACAAGTTGATATTTTCCTTTCAAATATTTTGATTACCAAACTCCGATCTCAAAGTTCCATATTTCTTGGAGCAGTGAGGATACCAAGATAAGTTATGGATCTCGTTTTGTGGTGGGTAGGGGATTCTAAAATAGATGATTTTTTTCTAAGAGTAAGAACATCCACATTAATCCTAGAGATTTTACATTCCTTGTGGTTTACTTTCCCACCCAAAGTATTGAGATCATTTTCTAAAATACTCTTAAATATTTTTGTGATAATATTAGATACCACTACAAGTAGAATAGTATCATCAATAAGCCAAGGGTGACAAATAATATTAGATTGAAATACTAAATAAATTCTAGGTCGACTGCCTTTCAATCTGTCATCTTCTAAGGTCCTTTCCAAGCCTTTTTTGTGATAATTGTGGAGACCCCTACAAGTAGAAGAGTATCATAAATAAGTTGAGAGTGATAGAGTGTCTTATACTGAAATACTAAATAAATGTGAGGTCAAATTACTTCAAATATTTCAGCTTCTAAGGCCTTTTCCAAAGGCTTCACCATCATTATGTATATGAATAGATACACGAGCCATCCTTTTTGAGTACCCATAGTGTCTTGAAAAATCCTCTTAAGTATTCCATAAACCATACTAGATATATAAGGGGTGTAGGTGCAAACCTTAATCCATGAAATTATCATATCAAAAGATATGAAAGTTTTAAATCCCAATTAGGATTAACTTTTTCCAAAGGTGTAAGCCATATCAAGTTTGACAATGATGTCCTCCTTACGAGAGATTTTGTTGTAGTGTAGAAATTAGGAGACAAAAGCATTAATTCAAATATCCTTTACTGGAGACAAATCCCTCTTTGAGATGAATTTATGATGAAAGTGTTAATATTTTGATTATAATTTTAGAGAAAACCTTATATAAAATTTTAGAAAGGGAAAATCAAACTAGAATATAGAGAAGTAGGAACTTGGCTTTTGATATTTAAGAATTAAAACTAGAAAGGTGGAGTTATCTCTATCCCATATATATGTTTGTTAGAGATATGGGTTTTTCAAACATTTTCAATGTCTTTGATTTGATTAACCAAATGTTTGAGAAAACATGCAAGAAAAACGAGTGAGGCACAATGCTTGATAGAAGTGCATCAAAAATACAATTTCTTTTAGCTCATAAATTTTGAGTTTGATTTCATTGGATCTTCATTGAGATTTTGTTGTATCAAATGAGGGATAAAGCTCATAACTTTTTCTTGATAACCTATCCTATTGATGTTAGGTTCGATTGACAAATTTTTAAAGAATTCAAAATTTAGCTGTAAGATTTGATTAAAATATGATGCCTTTTTCCAATTGGTAATTGAGTTTCATTGATTTAATTTGAAATCCTCCTTGCATTTTGTTTTATGAATTTATTTTTCATTTTAGTTCCTTTCCTTTAACTATAGGTTTTAGGATTAAAGCCTTTAATACCCCTCTTCCTTTAGGATTTACAAAATTGGAAACTTGTTTATTTTTTTTCTTTAGTAGTGATTTTAGAGGATCCTCCTCTTTTGACTGAAGATGTAGTGAAATCCAATTATTCTTTCCCACTTATCCATAAAGGTACATGATATGTGACATTTAGTTTGACCCAATCCTTGATATCACAATTAAGGTGCTTTGGGTTCGTTCCTAAATATGATTAAACGAATGATGAAAGAAATGGGTAAGGAATGATTAAACAAATGGATTATAATTACACAAAACTAAGGATGTAATCTTTCAAAAACAAAACCAAAGCTATGAATCTATCAATGTTTCAACAATAAATCCAATCCTAGCTCGATGATAATTCTGCATTCACTTGTTGGTTTTGGTTTTTATATCTAATTTGTAAACTTTTGTAGATACTCTACTAGAAAACTCATCACAATAGAGCTTATATTATGCGAAAATCCTTTACTATGTAGGCTTATTTCCTTAGATCTCATATGTATCAACATTAGCTTATTGCTAAACTTTATGAAAATAACTGAAATACAAAAATGAAAGAACAAGGAAATAAACACACCATACACACAATGAACATAATATGTATCATAGGAAACCAAAAATGGGATAAAACCCAACTAGAAGGTGAGGCCTATTCTCTTCTCTCTTTTTCTACAATTATGAAATGCAAGTAAAAATAAAGGGGACACTCATTAAGGAGTTACCTTTGACATTGTGCATTGAATGGTCACTACAAAATATTCTTCCTATTCTTTTACACTCTCAGATCCTGATCCTATATGAATTTCTCAACTATGGGATAAGAAAAATGCTAAAGAATGGAACTTCCTCTCTTCTTAGTAGCTTGGTATTTGACAAAAGCCTATAACTATTTAGGATTAGGGTTTTTGCATATCTAAACAATTAATTAGTGTTTAGTTTTGGATATTTTATAATATTCTTGAAAGCCCACACGTTTCTAGCCCCACATATTTGAGTAATGGTGGTTGACATGGCATCCAATTGGTACTTTGGTGTTCAATAAGGTAGGTCAAAATGCAAGAGGCATAACTTCTACATATGAACTTTGATCGAGCTTTTAGTTCCAAGTCCTCTATGGTAGGTAGGACTTGACCTTCAATTTCCTGATCCTACATGTAAGGCTTATAGTGTTTTAGACTCTCCACATCCATTATTGAGTAAATGTGTGTATATGGTAGTAGACTATGTCTGTAGGCATTATCACCCATCTTCTCCAATACCTCAAAAGGGCCATACTATAGAGCCTTAATCATTTCACGAGGATCTTGTAATCTTTACTTATTCAATCATAACCAAACTTTGTCTCCCACTTTAAATGGTTTCTTGGTTCTATGCTAATAAAGTTGAGCCTTGTATCTTTCTTGTGTCTTCTTGAGGGTCTCTGTACTTGAAAATGGATCTACCTAATATTGTCAACAAATTTCTCCACTTTCAACACTTATGTTATGATGTATTCACCCACTTCTCCTTTTTTCCCATAGACAACATCCAAGGGTGAAGGGAAAAAATAACCAAGACAAGTTTCAAAAGGGGACTTTCCATTAGACGTATGGATTGTTCAGTTATAGGAGCGCTAAATGCAGATTCTAGTTTCATGCCATGTCTTAATTTGATTCTAATTGTAACCCCTCAAAAGTTGAACCAATGCCATATTGACTACTTCTACCCATTTATCTGTGGAAGGAATGTTGCAAATATATTCAACTTGGTGTCCATATTCTCCAAAGTGTAGTCAAAAGGAAATGAGAAATATGGTATCCCTGTATGAGATTATGCTCCTCCGTATCCAAAACTACACCTAGACCTATTCAAAGAACATGTTTTCCACTTCTCCTTTGATGGTATTTTTACAAGGCATAGGATTACACATATTATTGATCTTTTTAGCTACAATAAAGAAACAATCATGTCCCTTATCCTTGGGTGTTGGAAAACTACCCACAAAATACATGGAAATGCTTTCCCAAGGTTGAGTGGGTATGCATATGTGATGGTATAAACCTTTATTTCTATTATGGGGTTTGCTAGTATAACAAAATATGCACCCATTATTATACTGAGGTACATGTTCTTGCATTGTAATTCAATATACATTCATTTGTAAGTTGGAAATTGTCTTCCCAACACCAAATATCTTGTACCCTTGGAGGTGTGAGACTCTTTGATAAGGCACAATATTTCACCTTTAGGGTCATAGAGCTTATCTAGATTGTAGAGAAACTCATTCTAGAGATGATATTCAGCCTTAATATCATATTCCTCTACAAAAATTTGGCCCAATAGTTGTTGAAACACTTCTTTAAAGAACATATCTTAACTCTTAATATTTTGTGTATGTATCTTTGTATTCATCATGGATACAAAGATCCATGTACATAAGAGTTCCCAAAGTTGTAATACGGTATGTGTTTGGAGTTGAAATCATGTATGCCAAATTATTAGTGCTTTCCTTCTTATATTTGATGATTAGATGAAATTTCTATGAAAACCCCATATACTTGTAATGCTTGGTTTGTTGAAGCTTACTTTGGGCTTGTAAATATTACAATGGCTAGTGATCATTGTGGATGACGGTTTCCTTACCTAGCATATAGTTCTTCCACTTCTTAATATATTGAACGAGGGTATAGAGTTCCTTATCATACATAGGGTAGTTCATGGCTGCCCCATGAAGCATCTCAAAATCATGACATATTGGCTTACCCCCTTGCTTCAAAACCCCTCCCAAAGCATATCCACTTGCATCCATCTCCAAGTTGAAAGGATTTTGCAAGTTAGGAAATACAAGTTCTTGACTGGTGCTCCATTTCAACCCATAAAAAACTTTATGTTAGTTGCTTCCTCACTAGAAACTCTTACTGCAGGTTGTTATGGCATGTAGTATTATAACTATCATTGAAAAGGAACCTATGAACTTCTCTAGGTATTACACTATCTCAACAAATCTCTTAACTTCAGTGACATTATTTGGAATTGAAGACTTGATGATGGCTTCCATCTTTTCAAGCTCTATCTTGAGTTCCCCCCAATTGATCACATATATGTTGGCCTGATCCAGATCGGATCCATAAAAGAATGTCGAGAACTTTGACTGAATCGAGTTAAACAAATCTCTAATGAAATCCAAAACAACATCAAAACCCCCCCTGAACCAATGGCCATGGAAGCCGACGCGAAACGACGAGGACCTCGGTTAAAGCGCGCTGATTGAGGCCCATGGAGACTACGCAGGAGATCAAAACAACCCTTGGGAGCTCTTGATCGGGAAAAGGGAGGCGATTTTGATGCGCGATTAACGCGCATTGCTAGGTGAAAAGGGCTGAAATGGAAATCCTTAAGCACTCGGTCATGTTGGGAGCCAGAGGACCATGGGCGGAAAAAGGTAAAAAGCGCCAATGTACGATGGTGGGACCCACGGCCTAGAAACCGGCGGTTTGATTGGGATGCCCTTGAACGATAATAGGTTTTGGAGAAAGCGAAGCAATCACAATTAGCGATCGACGCGTGGCAGCGAAGGTGAGAGAAAAAATGCCGTGATCGTACGTTAATGGTCGAGTAAGTCAACCGCGCTCGATGTGCGTATGACGTTGGATCTGGAGGAGCCCAGATCAGACGGCTGAGATTGCGCCCGATGGAAAGAAGCAGAATTGACAGGGAAATAAGTTGCGATTTAAGAGGGATTTGGAATGCGTTGACCGCCATGGTGGAGAAAGAATGTATTCGCGACAGAACCAAAGAAATGAGTCGACGAAGCATGCTGGCACCTATTAGATGGGGACACGTGGCACTCCCTGAGCGTTCATGCTGACGCCGAACAGGGAATGCCAAGCACAGCTGCAAAAGGTGAATCAATGCAGGTGGGAGAGGAACCGAGCAGGCATAGGATCAAATGGTTAAAGCCACGAACAGAGAGATGGTCGAATGCAGAGGAGAATAAGGAGAAGAATCCAAGCGATCGAGAGAGACAGTGAACAGTGAACCCTGAAAGGAGGACTGAACACAGAGAGAAGTAAAACCAAGAAGAAGAGATAGAGGGCCGAGCTGACCATAGGCAGCATCGACCACCAGAAAGATTGAAGATTCAAGCCTTCCCATAGAGGAATCTGTCTAGATTAAGCATCATAGTTGGCTCTTTCCACTGTATACCAAAGGTCACAGAGCTGGTAGGAAGAAAGGGAGTCTGTGAACTCTGAGTGGCTTGGGGAATCCAAGAACCACCTTGCCAAGAAAAATACGCTATCAGGAGAACTCATATTGAGCCCCCACATTGTAAATTCTTTGCCGAAAGACACAATAAAACAAGGCCACCACTGAAGCTGGACCGGAGATGTAGCCCTGGAGAATAGAATGAACTCCTTATTAAAAACTGTGTGTGTGTCTTTGTATTGCTTACTGTATTTCTCTGTTGTATTTCCATTTAAAATGTTTGTGTATTGGCAATCTGATCGATCCGTTGTTTCAATCACACATAACACACACCAACACATGAGTCTGTAATACCTTTTGTTTATTAAATATTCAACTGAGGTCACTCATAGGGTGAGAATCAGATCAAGTGGTATCAGAGCTCTAGGCTATAAGGTTATACAAGCTTGTGTCGGTTTAGTTGTGAATGATCACTAGATCAAAGCTCAAATTAGGAGAAGGAGAGTTGGCGGAAACTAATCCTGAAATTGGGAGAGTCTATTCTCGGAAGACAATGTCAGAAGAAGGTTCTACAGGGCCAGACCCCCAGTTCATAGAAAGTTTCCTAGCTATGAAGTCTATGGTAGAAGAAATGTATAGGCACTTTTGAAATCATAAGAATGAAGATTCATCAGGCTCTAAACAAGATAAAGAAGAAGATGAATCTCATTCTCATGACCACTCTAAAGGAAAGGGAAAAGAAGAAAGCTTTCCCACACCTCCTGGTAGCCCTGTGCATAATAAGAAGGCATCCTTGATTAAATTGGATGTCAAATTTGATTTGCCTATATATGATGGAGAGCTAAATGCTGAAAAGTTGGAGAATTGGATTAGAAAAATTGATGTGTATTGCAGGGTACAAAACATAGACTCAGACAGGAGTAGGATTCATCTGGCAAGCCTACACCTAGGAGGCACTGTCTTGGTTTGGTGGGAAGGTAGAACCCAAGCTGATGTGAGGAAGCATGGTAAGACCATCTCTGTCTGGAGTGAATTTGTTTATGCAGTCAAAAAGTAGTTCTATCCATTGGCCTACATGCAACAAGCCATGATGAGTTGGCAAACTCTTCGGAAGTTGAAAGGGAAAAGTGTACAAGGGTATACTCAAGAATTCAGAAAGAGAGCATTGATGTTGGGTATCTCATTAGACTCACCAGAAACTCTCTTGAAGTACATTGATGGTCTACACAGCTACATGAGGCATACCATCCTCATGTTTAATCCCACTAGTATAGATGAGGTATCTGTACAAGCTACTCATCTAGAAGCTAGAGGAAATAATGGGAATCCAGAAGTTGGGGGACCATCCCAACCCACTGTAAGCAAGAGCATGGAGAAAAGAAGGCAGAAGTGGAAAGCAAGGAAGGCTAACACTGCACTAAAAGGCAAAGCTTCATGCACTCACTGTAAAAAGGAGGGGCATGATGATGAGCGTTGTTGGATTCTGCATCCAGAGCTAAGACCTAAGAAGTCCAAGGGCAAGAAGAAGAAGACTGTTGTAGCTATTCCGAAAGATTTGGGGTCAGACTTGGGAGATGAAACAATCATTGCAGCCACAAGTATAAAAGATAAGAATTCTGAAGCATCTACTAGTAATTCTGCTCAATCTGTCATTGATGAAGAACATGAGAGAAAAAGACATGAGCTTTTCCATATTCGAGTCATTTCCAAAAATCAAAAGATTGATACTTTGTTTGATAGTGTCTCACAAGTAAATCTAATTTCTGTAGAAATTGTAAAGAAATTGGGATTAACAACTACACCTCATAAGAAACCATACCCATTAGTATGGTTGAATGATAAAGCACAACTACAAGTGACTAGACAGTGCA
>APFE030277538.1:0-11830 GCA_000404065.3 Pinus taeda
GGAAGGCGGCGATATTGACCCCGGGGAAGTGTCCTTCGTACAAAATCTTTCCAACATCCTACGCTTGGCTTCTCTTTACAAGTTTGGCGATGTCTATATTGACGCAGATGTCATACTTCACTGAAACTTTTCCGGCCTAAGAAACGCCATTGGAGCACAGAACAGGGATTCCCAAACTCGGCGGTGGAACCGGCTAAATAATGTGGTTTTCGCATTCAATAAACGACATCCTCTGTTATTCAAGTTCATACAAGAGTTCGCCCTGACGTTTGATGGCAACAAATGGGGTCACAATGGTCCTTACCTTGTCACTCGAGTTGTTAACAGGGTCGCCAGTCGAACTGGTTATGAATTCAAAATAAGACAGCTTAAAGAATCCCAATATTTGTTCAGCTCTTCCTTCAGATCTGAAATCTGCAAATTCTCTCACAATACATAAAATCTGGCCATGATCATATAAGTCAAAAGTATAAAGTGAGCAGCACCTTTGAGTAATCAAATTCTCTGGAAGAATCACAGAACTATGGCTATTTCCCGTCGCTGTAATAGGGCTAACCATGAATGTAAAAGTCGGAAGCAGGCTTCGCTGTGCGAGGGTAACAACATCCTCTACGCGTATCACAGTATGAACCAGGCTAGGTGAATCGAATACCTGCAACAATTCTTAATTACGTTTTTGTAATCCAACGGTTCAACCTTTCTCAATCGTCTAACATATAATGTAACAATATATAATGTAACGATATTTAAGGGTGACAAATAGAAAATAAGGGGAGTTCATTTCAGAGGGAACACCTTACTGTGTAATAAACAATCCAAAGTATGTATAAAATAGTATGAGAGATTGTATGTTGGGTATTAATAAACTGATTTTATTCACTTATAAATTAGGAGAAAAAAATTATTTAGAGTATATTTAGAAATAGAAATGAGTTATGTGACAAAACAAATCACCTCCTTCTTTTGTGAAGCCACTAGATAATTTACCTTTGAGCTTAGATATTGATCTTATCGCACCGTAAAAAGGAATAGAAATGGTATGGGTTGATTATTTATTCCATTATAGACTTTATTAGATTCGATGACCTTATCAGTAGAGAATTGGTTTACATTGTCAAGAAATGGGTAGCAAGGTGATTCCAAGCCTATCATCTTGCACGTTGTTGTTTTTACGTAAGGCGTTTCCCTCTGAAATCAACTTTCCTCATTGTCTATCTGTCATTTTGTGCACCACAGGATTAGATGTTAGACGATTAAACAAATTTCAACCGTTAGATCAATAGCCAGGGGAAGAGACACTGGCGGAGCTATGGCAAAGCGAAGAGACACCGACAGAGCTGTCCGCCTTGGAACGAGCGTACGCATCTTCAAGGAAGTAAATTTGGAATTTGAAGGTCTTCCTCTGAATCATTCTGTTCATGCCGCACCTTAAACTCGAAACCTTAAACCATGAACCTTAAATTTCGATCAAGGAATGAAGGCGTACCAGAATGCCGGACCCCGGTATTTTGAAGGATGCAAAGACTGGGTCGACGGATGGTAGGAGACGAGATTGATTACAGCGTCATTCTCGTAACCTTGCAACCGGCAATCGAAGTGGAGAAGTGAAGTGGTCCCAGGCTTTGTAATGCAGACTTTCATCAACACGGCCCTGGGAAGAATTTCACCTGCGTCGTTCTCCTCAGAAGAATTGGAATCAAGCAATGCAATTATAGAGATTTCCTCCTGCTCATACGATCTCTGCAAAACCACATCCTGCGAGTCGGGCGCGTCCCAATCCAAAACAAAGGGCCCTAATAACCTCCTATCGGCTGCCTCTTCCTGCGTTCATTCATCCACCAAATCCTGCTCACAAATCAATCTATAATAGATATTCAGGGGGTTTTCTCTCTATGTTGGGGTATGTAAACTACACTTACCCATGCAATCTGACGGGATGCCTCGTAAGCGATCTCGGATTGCAAAAAGAAGAAATTGGTCCCCTGCTTCTGCTCGTTTATTGGTTGCGAAAGTGCTACTGTTTCTCTTGTAATGTATGAAGAAATTTGATGACAATGCTGGCCATGTTTGTATTGCCTTTGGATTTGAAGTGAAGAATGTTGGATTTGGATTTCCAGAACCTTAGAGAGCTGCGCCAGCTAGATTTGCATTCGAATAAGCTTAGCAGTCCCATTGACAGTGGTCTCATGCTGTTGCAGTCTGCGAAATACATTAATTTTAGCAACAACGAGCTCTCTGGACCCTTGCCTTCTATGTGGCCGATTGTGTCCAGCCTTATATACTCGCTTCAGCATCTCAATCTCAGTAGCAATCAGCTCAACGGAAGCTTGGCTTATAACAGCGCAATTCCTTTTGAAAATTTGAAGGTTCTCGATATCAGCAACAATCGGTTCTCGGGACAACTTCTGTCTTTCAACTTTATTTACAGCCTCAAGATCTTGCGCCTTAGCAATAACGAGTTTTCTGGACCTTTACCGGGTGCGCTTTTTATGGAAGGTTCTTCGGTCTTGAGTGAACTGGATCTCAGCCACAACAATCTTTCGGGTACTTTCTTTGTGCAGCCATGTTTTGGATTTTTCTTGTATTGTTTGTAATATTGATTTAGAGCAGCTTCACATAGACCTGTATATCCAAGTATTGTATCAAGGCAGAATTTTTGAATTAAGTCATTAGGTGCATTATGCTAAGAAAAAGAAAACAACTCAAGAATTTAGTCAAATTTATAATTACTTAGCTTAACAAATTGCTTGAGAGATCCCAGTGTAATTTGATTTTTGAAATGGTAGAGTCGAGGTGGACATTCAATTTTACATTTAATTTTAATATCAATTGCCACTGGTTGCCACAAATTTCCAACAACATTATAAAAACTGCAAAGATGAAAAGGCATTGGGAAGCTGAATTAAGTGTTAAAAGAGTCGGTAATTTAATAATATCCGTGAGAATGATAAAAGAAATAAACGACTACAATGGAGTGCTGAAATAGATATCATCAAACCCTAGAGAGCCCAATGGGCAAAAAGAACAAGGGTTCGAAGGACAATGAAGAAGCTCGATATCAACATGGCTACCAATTGTTAATCTTCTAACATCCAAGGTCAAGAAGAAGTGTGTAATGCAATTCTTCCCATCCATTGGTTTTATATATTGAAGTCTACGCAGCCTGTCTAACCTGATATTGGAGTTTTGTTCTTGATGCCTCTTGTGTTTGGAATCATCAAAATGTTGCAAGTAAGAAGTAAAGAGTCTGGAGTTAGAGGTGCAGATAGATCTGCCTCGGAGAAGTTTCCGGCTGGTCATAAAGACAGGGCATTGAAGGATGAAATGGTCTTCTAAGGTTCCGACATACAGAACCTGTAAATGCGAGTCTATATTTATTGGGTACCCACTTTCTCTCCATATCTTGGGAGTTTGCTGCTCTGCCCTTGGTGCATAAATCCTACATGGTCCTGTTAAGACATGGCATATTCCAAGTCATCCCTCTCTAAAATCAGATCCAATCTCTCAAGGGAGAGGGTCAAATTAATTAAAAAAACCCTGTTAGTGTGTTGTCTCATTATTCTTATCATAATTTCTCGACCCAAAGCATAAAAGGCATCATCTTGTTACAGTTTATCTTCATTACTTTTTAATGTGAATTTGAGTAAACTTTATTTTAATGTAAACAATATTGCATGTGAAGTTGGTCGTATTGCCATGCAAAAGTTTTGCAAGAGTGCTGGGATTACCTTTGTTGGTCTTTTTTGGAATTTATTACGTCTATGTAGGTATTTAATAAATTATTTGTTTGACAACGTAGCTTTTCCTGTGCTAATTTCATGTTGGTATTTACCTATTCATTATTTCAATTTTCAAATTTACACACGATCAGAACACACCTGCAACATACATTCTATTGTGATGGGTGAATTACTGAGTGATAGGGAATGTTAGCTTCTGTCATCTTGGGGAGCTGTATTTACGATAGTTTGTCTTATGAACTGTCCTTATATGTGTCCCATTGTAGGGTACTTTTAACTTTATAGAAGTCTCTGGGTTAAAATCAAGCAACTTTATTTGTCATCAAACACTGAGAAGTGTATGGTTTGGGATTCTCTTGGATATCGATGTTCATTTTTATTATCCTTATCATTAATTGACTATACGGTGCTGTGTGGTAGTTTATTGTGTGTCTTTGTAACTAATCATGGAGTGGTCAGTTGTCCAATTTTGATGAATTCAAATCTCTTTTTTCACTGCATGTAGATCCTACCGGCATAGATGAATTAATAAGTGACAGGAAACTTTAGTGTCCATGAATGCTGAGAGCTGGATTTTGTAATAGTTTCCTTTATCACTAATTTGTCATTATCCATTATTCTATGTTACTCGACCCTAATAAACATTGTGGATCAAACTATTCTCAGCAGCGCCAACTATTTGCCATTCATTTTCATGGCTGCATATAAATTATAATGTAACTTTACATGATGGATGATTAGATAGTGGTTACTACATTTATTATGATAATATTTCCATGGTTATTTGACTCTAAAAGCAGTCAAATAACAGATATCTGGATTCTGTTCTCTGTAAACTACTAATTCATTTTTGTCATTTTATATCACAGGCAATGTAAACAATATTGCAACGACAAATCTTAAGGTGCTCAACCTTTCTTCAAATGCACTATCTGGTACATTGCCAATAAAATTCGGAATCTGTGCAGTAGTGGATTTGAGTGATAACAATTTATCTGGGGATTTGTCTATGATGCGGGCATGGGGAAATTATATGGAAGTTCTTGATCTGAGCCAGAATTCATTTATAGGGTCCCTGCCAAATGATACTTCTCAGTTTTTAAGATTGACCTATCTGAATTTATCCAACAATTACTTAGTGGGATCTCTCCCAACTGTATTGGGAATGTATCCCAAGATTAATGTTATTGACCTTAGCTTCAACAAGCTAAATGGGGCTCTTTTAACCAGCCTTTTTACATTGTCTACAATGGAACATTTACACTTATCTAGCAATAATTTCACTGGGGGTATCCCCCTGCCGGACATTCTACCACTAAACCCTGCTTCATCAGTAATCCCCATTCAATGAATAAGAGACGGTCTTCACCTGGTTCAAATAGTTTCTTCTCATCGTCACCACAGTCTGAAGATTCATTTGCTCCTGATCACCCTGTTATTTTGAATGTCAGATCACCTAATCGGTTAGTTGGGGATCTTTTCTTTCTGGATGAGATACTATCATTCACAGCTGAGGAGTTGTCACATGCACCTGCTGAAGTTTTGGGGAGAAGCAGTCATGGAACCTCTTATAAAGCTACGCTAGATAATGGACATGTGTTGACAGTGAAGTGGCTGAGGGAAGGTTTGGCAAAACACAAAAGGGAATTTGCAAGGGAAGCAAAGAAATTTGGGAACATAAGACATCCAAATATAGTCTCTTTGAGAGGTTATTACTGGGGACCAAGGGAGCATGAGAAGCTTATTTTATCAGATTATGTGAGCATAGAAAGTCTAGCGAATCATTTGTATGGTAAGGCCTCCCTCTTCATTATGTTTTGTCTGTTTGCTACTTCTGAATAGGTTACGTCCGGAAATAAGCCGTGTACAATTGTCTGAATCCAGAGGTGTTCCTCAGAGTGGAATGGTATTTTTCTCTGATTATCAGTTCTCCAAAGGTTTCTGTCAAAGAGTCCTGTTTCTTTACATTTGATGATAATTCTAATTTCATATGGAAAAGCTTGCTTTAATTTTAAATGATTTAAAGAATAGAGCACATGGAAAATAAGATAAGAAACTACTATGACTCATGGCTCATGGCATTGATAGTTAAAATCAATGCTATGGAGCCACTAAGTGAACTAATATAGCCCAAGTATTGTGTGCATATCATAAAAGTCAAGGCAGTGAGAATAAAATGTAACTTGGAGTTTTCAAATCTATATTTTGTCTATTTCAACCTTTTGAAAGAAGTTAGTGTTCATATCCTAAGATTAATATGAGTTTTTTTATCCACTACCATTTAATAGCATTTTTCCTTTGACATGTAAAGCCATATGTTATGGGCCTAATTTGAAATCAGTTTTTTATAGCTAAATTCTGGTATGAATACTGTTACCACCTGATGCTATGATCCTGAGAAACACTAACAGATTCCAATTTTGTAAAGAAGATTATAACATGATGCCCTTAGCAGGTTATGATATTCTGATTGCAATATTAAATGAAAGTAGATAAACAAAAAATTTCAGCAGATTATATTTTTTTAACAACAGATTAGAATGTTGTAATTTGATCTACTCTAGCACAGTAAACTCTGCAGTCCATGTATAAAATGGAATTTGCAACAGGAAAACAAATGCTGGAAACTGCTATATACTCTCCTCAGAAGGTATGAGTTCTCCTCAGAAGGTATGAATGCCAACTCAGACCCAAAATGTCCAAGGGCAGCATGGACTCTGCAGTTGGCCATAACTTAGTCTCAAACTGACTACCCTCAAGAAAACCAAAATCTTCACTTTCTTCTCTTGAAGCTTAAGGGCCTGTGTAGAGTTCATTGTCTCTCCAAACCATTTGTCCTTTGCATGTGGGATCAATGGTTTCCGCATTAAGTACCCCTAGTGCCATTATTTATAGATTCTAATTTATGTTTGACTGATTACCTTTTTGCACATGGGATAAACTAAGTCAGCTTGTGTTCGAATTTGACAGCATTGAATTTGAACAAATTTTGCCAAACCAAAAACATTTAATAAAATTCACCATTAAGCATGAAATAAACCTATATTTCTTTTCCAAGGAAAGCCTTGAAGGGAAACCCAAGGGGCGCTCCCCAAATTTGTAGATGGCAGCTATAGTAGACCAGTTGGCATAGATTAGTACTACTCACCTAGGTGGTCTTGAATTGGGCACCTATTGCCATTGAACTAGCCAAATTCTCAACAACATTAGCAACGGTCAATTGAGCTACTCTTTTGGACTAAACAGGTTTAGAAACATCTCATCCCTTCCTCAAAACCGTGCGAGACCCAGTTGGCCCACGAGGGGAAAACATGTCAAAAGTGGGATTCGAACCTGGGTAGGAAGGATAACAACTTCTCCTCTTAATCATTCAAGCTAGACCCAATTGACATTAAAAACTATATATATAAGTTATCTATCTATCAATAAAATTCTTTTTATGGCAAGGAGCCACTGTGATCTCATTTCTCCCAAGTTTTTCAGGCCGCCAATTGGACTGATATTTTCTGAGTTTTTCAAGTACAAGTTTATTATTGCTGATATTTCTGATATTTCCCCCAATATTTCTGCTAAGTTTCTTTCTGTACCCTGAACAATATATTCCTGAAATGATATTTGCAACATTGCTCTTTACATTTTAACAAGAAGTCCAAGTTGATAAAATTAACTCTTCTAGAAAAATTCAACAATTCCAATTTAATAACCCTATCGGCCTCTCTTTGTACCTTTTGGGACAATTCCTAGTTGTTAAATGTTTCAGGCGGTAGAGATTAATGTTTCGTTTGGGTTTTTCCTAAAAAGATTTGTAAAATGTTGCAGGGGTAAAGATGTAGCTCTGTTTGGGTAAATGTGTTTAATGTCGAATTTAAATATAATAGTGAATTTTTAAAAAGTGTATATAATTTTCTATTTTTTATTACGATGGTGGTTAATGGTTAAGAGGTTAGGGTGTGTAATTGAGTAGTTGTGTGAGATAATATATAATTTTTAATTATGCAGTAAGGCGTTTTTCTCTGAAATCAACTTCCCTCATTGCCTACCTGTCATTTTGTGCACCACACGATTAGATGTTAGACGATTAAACAAATTTCAAGCGTTAGATCAATGGCAAGGGGAAGAGACACGGGCGGAGCTGTCGGCCTTGGAGCGAGCACACGCATCTTCAATGGAGTAAATTTGGAATTTGAAGGTCTTCCTCTGAATCATTCTGTTCATGCCGAGCAGTTTCTGGTAGCCAATGCAGCGTAACACGGGGAGGCCCAGCTTAGATTCATTGCAGTCTTAGCGGCCCCATGTAGGCATTGCAGGCAATTTCTGCAAGAAGTTTGGGGTGTGCCTGAGATTAACATATTGATTGCTGATGAGCATGTCGAGACCCGGTCTCTATTGTATTTCCTTCCCCACCGATTTGGTCCAGATGATTTGGAGGAAAGCACGCCACCAGTTTTTCAATCTCACTTTAATGGCTTGGCATTCTGGTCTATGAATTCTCCTGAATTGAATCTTAAGTGTAATGATGGAGATGTGAAGGAAGATGCGTTGAAATTATGTAACGGTGATGTAGATGTAAAGGAGGAAGATATCCACAACCCTTCAGGCTTTGAAGATTTGCATCAACTCAAGGTAGCAGCTCTTAAAGCTGCAAACTTGTCACATGCTCCATATAGTAAGGGTTAGTTTAATCAAGTCAAATCTTTTATGTTTTGGTGTTTTTTTGTTTAATTCATTGAAATTTAATAAGAAAGAGTTAGAATCACAAGTTTGAGTTGTAAAATCTACATAATTTAAATCTGCATAATCCAGATGTGTGAGTAGAAGGAATTTTCATGGTACTAATCTATTTATCTATTCAAAAAAATATTTTAAATAATACAAAATCATAATCTTACCGAAAATTATAACCCCAAATAAAAAAATCCAAAACACAAAATAAATAAATTGCACTTAGTTAAAATGATTTTCAAACGTGTGTGCAATGTTAACAGAGTTAGGGATTGTTCCTTAATCTTATTTTTGAAGGAAAAAGGTCTTTAAACCTTTGTGCAATGTTAACACAATTCGGTTTTGTAGATCCTGATTCCTTAGGCCTTTATGTCAAAGTAAATTTGTCTGTAGTGTAAACAGAGAAGGCTCATATATAGGGTCATTTTATATATAGGGATTATCCACTGCACTTCATGCCTTCGCAGACCAACCTTCCTGCTAGCTGTAGTACTAGTATGAGTCTTGAGAATGATCTGTCACGCATGAGATGTTGTCCTCTGACAGCGGAATCAATGTAAACAGGGTTTTTATGGTATGCAAAATGATACAGGAGTCTCACTGGTTCATGGGCAATCCTCACAACCAAAAACAAAATTTGTTTCCAGTTAAGATATTGATAGATTCTTCACTGATCTTAACTGAGCTCAGAATTTATGTTGTGATCAGGATTTAGTTATAGAGATCATACCCTGTATAGAATTTTGGTTTTGTAAAACACTTCCACGGCTTGCATCACATTTTGAAGTGGATTACATTCTGCCAACAATTTTGATTTCTAAACTTTATTGTTCGGTTGACAATTAACATGCCTGATAATCATTACCATGGAGGAAAATAAATGGTCCAGGATTCATGCTGGGACCTCTCAAGGGAATAATATCAACTCCAAAACTTTGTATTACTGATAGTCACTAGACTCTGATAACCATTACCTTGGAAAAAGAGAACAGTCTAGGATTCATGTTGGGACCTCACAAAGGAATAAGTCATTGAAGTGGAGGTTGGATTCACAATCACCACATGGTACCTTCGTAAACAATGCCTAAGTTAATTTGGGCTGCCAGGATTTGTAATACATTTTTATTTGGGAATTGAAATGGGTCAACATGGAATCAAAGTATGAATCACTGATTCACATTTGTTGGAGAATGATAATATAGAAGTCAAACTGCCAACCACCACTGGAAGCTCATAAATAGCATCGAAGGTGTTTTTTCTGGAGGATTAATAGAAGTCAAAACTGCCAACCAACACTGGAAGCTCATGTATTGCATCAAAGGTGGCTTATTTAACTGTTGAAGGCCTTCTTAACGTTCCAAAGTTTTCTACAGTTTCAATAGTTCCTAAAGTATAGTTTGCCATAAATTAGAAAGGAAACATGTCTTACTGGCTCTTGGGCATATGTTGTGTAATGGCATTATGGCACCGTCTGTGTTGTTCAAGTTTCTGCTGTGTAAATAATTGACTTGCTTCCAGATTTTTTGTGCACTGACTATTGCAGCCTATAGATGCACCATAAAACAAGTTACAACAAATATAAAGCAAAAGAGTGTTTTTCCTTCACATAGCTGCTATGTAAACATCCAACCAAAAAACAATGCCAAGCCCCAGACATCCATACAAGTTGAAAAGAAATAGGGCCTTTTGATAAAACAGTCACAGTAAAGCTTAAGGAAAAAAATACTACCATATATTTCTAGATTTTCAGTCAATACATAGTAATATAAAATTCAGGCTTCAACAAATAATTTGGGCCTTCGATCTTCAGACAATACACTCTAAGCTTATTTATCCAACTTCATTTTTTTCTTGAATCAGGTGGCAGTAACACTAAGCTACATTGAGTTAAAAGCAACAAAATTTTACATTGAATAACACACATTCCAAGTTAGCCCAAGGCCTTGTGCAGCAATTATCCCCGAATTACCCCTTTCTAACAAGAGGCAAACAAATAATCATGTTTATCAAGGATAACAAATGTAGGAAATACATAAACTATCCACCTGGCAAAGTGCACAGGCAGGCACAGTGGATGTAGGAAGCTTGCAATGGCGGTGGTCTAGGATTATCTGATTTTCATGGCCTCCATGGCTAAGTGGGTAGTACACGATCAAGCACACTGGATGCAGGAGCTTGAGTTTGCAATTGTAATGGCGGTGGTTTATTGTATTTTTTTCAACTAAAAAAATTGTGTTTGGAGCAGTTTTCAGATATATATAATTTTGCTTGAGATTGGATCACGTTTGGAGCAATTTTCAGATATATATAATTTTGTTTGGGATTAGACCTCCCTACTTAACTATTGACCATTAAACCACGTCCTAAAAACTATTGAAGATGTCTGAATGGCTAAGTGATTCGTTATAAATCTAGTAACTCATTACGATGCAATGGGAAAACACCTTGAGTGTCGCTCAAACCTGCGCCCAGATGGAGACCTTGAATGTATCTGTTTTGCCAGACGCTGGGAGCTGCCAATGTAGACAATTTATAGCAGCACAGGGTGGGATTCGTATGCATGGGCCTTCCGGGTGCCCGCCAAAATGGTGGATGTCATTGTTCAAAGAGTATAATTTACCTTACACCTAGGGCACAGCCTGCCGGGATTCAACACCGCGAGCAGACCTACGAGGTGAGAAAGCACCGTGAACAGGAGAAGTGAATGCTCGAGAGGACCTGTTCCGGTTGTGCGAATGGATAAAATGAATATTTGGCGCGAGGGATCGTTTGAAATTGCACAGGTGTTGGTTGCCAGCACAACGGGTGCCAGCTCGGAGGTGGTGGGGCAAAGAAGCGTTAATTAGTGTTATTGTTATCGATTGCTTTACATAGTGTTATATGTTATCGGTTGCTTTACATAGTGTTATATGTTATCTATTGCCTTACGGCATTTTCTTTGCAACGTCTGATGCAAATGCTAGTTGTATGAAGATGTTCATTCTATAGTTTAATACAAGGAAGTTGTATAGTTCTTTCCATATTCAACTTGGAGTTGATTCACTAAATAAAAGAAACAATGTTGGTTATAATAAAAAAATAAAAAAATGGTTAGTTTTAATTAAAAGTATTGTAAATAATTAACAATATTGCTCTCACATAATCTCATTCACTCAATTTTTGTTATCTTATTTAAAAAAATATTGATAACAAAAAAAATCAATCTCACCCATAAATAAAATATTTAGATATTTATATTGGGTAACATAATTTTGAAACTTATAATTTCACTTTCAAATAGTAAGAAGATGTATAATTATTTTATTTTTTTAAAGATATTTTGATGTAAACATTAAAATATATTTGAATATTCATGTTGGTTAAATATA
>APFE030277539.1:0-32226 GCA_000404065.3 Pinus taeda
TCAGAAATGAAATTCAAGTCTTGGAGGCCCAAATGACAGAGCTAAGTCAAGCCAAAGAAACTTTGGCTAAGCTCAATGAAAAATATGATAAATCCAAGAAAAATGTAGCTGAGAGAGAAAGAAAGGTAAAGACTCAAAAGGAGGATAAATGAGCTAGAAAAAGAGCTCACACTTGATAAAGTAAAAGCTGAGCTCAAGAGAGTCCTATGGGCCAATATTGGCCAGTCCATCACAGACCAGTGGGAATACATAGAGACTATTCATGAGCAGATGGGGCTCATTGGAAAAGCACATAAGGAAATCCAAAGAGCAAGGGCATCTCTTAGCAGTATGCCTGAGGCTGCCACCAGAATGATAAATGTGCTTAATTACAGGACAAGCTCTCAGCTGGTCAAAATGGGAATTTCCAACAGGACTGAGACCATTTCGATGGTCAAAAGGGTCCTGACACTAAGAAACCTGGTGCAGACATTAGAGAGAAGAAGCCAGGATATGCAGACAGACATCAATAAATTCATGGACAAATTTATATCATTGCAGAATAGAGTTCTTCCTAGCTTGATGGGCACCTCAGGAAGATTACTTTCCCATGAAAATTATGCCAAGAGGGTCAACACCTTTGCTACAAGTCAGATTGCAGAAAAGCCCAGCACATCAGCAGAATCAGGGCCAGCATCAGGACAAACCATCTTCAACAGGGTAGAGAGTTTATTCTTTATCATGAATGAAATCAATCACTTGTTTGATGCGCCTCCCAATTTTTATAAATATACAGAGGCAGATGAGACTATAGAGGCAATTTTGAGACATCAATTGCCCACACAGGAAGTCTGGAATGGGTTGATACAGTTACTGCTAAAACAGAGCCTGTAATCAAGTTTTTTCCATTGAAATATGTAAGTTGTCATGCACAGGAAAATTTTGATATATCAGCATGTATGGAGAAAAAGAGGCTGAGCCAACTCGGCGAAACTATTCAGCCACCATAGCAGCACTGATAGTCACAGGTGACATGGCCGAAAAGCTACAGGAGGGCAGAGCTGCAAAGACACGTCATTCATAATTTATAACAAAGTGTTCAACCGACTCAATGACCTCTAAAGGTCAAAAAAATCTTCTGACAGAATTAAAGAGCATTCATGTTGTATTGAAAGCTACAATGACTTCTTATCTACTTTTTCCTATACGAGTTGGTGAAGATATTTATTTCTCAGATGACTCAATGCCTGAGATATTTTTTGAAACATTTGTATATATTCCCCCTTGCATGAGTTTACAGGGGTTGGATGTTATTGATATCTTTTCTATAGTTCTTTACTGTAAATTCTCAGAGAAGTAATACAAAGGCGGTGGAATTTCCAAAGCTCTGTGTTGTTTTGATGCATTGTGGTGTTTAGCTGAAAGTTAAAGGATTCCTACGTATTTCATGGCACAATAAGTTTTCCTTACAGCTCTTTGTTATGTGTTTTGTTATCATTCATATCTCTTTCATGCTTCTGTGCTTTACAGTTAATGGCAAGGAAAAAGAATAGTTCCAGGATTTAATCACAGATTACCCTGAACTCAATCTAAGCCATTATAAATGTTTTCTTCAGTTATAGTAATAAAGGTGTAATTCTTAATTGTTGCCCTTTCACACTATATCTTTCACAGTGATTATTGTTTCAGGAATTCAAGTTTGCTCCTGAGGAATATATCTCTTTCCCACACCCAGCTTAGTGGAAAATTCTTAATTGTTTTTCACTGGTTTTTTACATTTCACCATCATAATTTCAAGTTTTTTTTATGAAGTATTTAAATGGCCCTGTAATCCCAGCTGCTCAAACTCAAGATTTCAACAACCAGTAGCCACAGACTCCATTTCCCAATGAACTAACATTATCTGTAGATTTCCACTTTAGGTACAGAAAGACATCCTTCCAACCAAACATAAACCAAAACCCTTATTTCCTAACTAGCCTAAAATCTCCACAGAACAGAGACAAACCTTAAAGAGAGAGCCCTCTCTGATTATAGTTGGGCTAGAAGCTGTAATCCAAAGATTGGTTAGTGGTTACCCCGGCCGTATTCCCTTGGAGTCAAAGGGAACAACCTGGGTGTTAACACCTATCATGAAGAACATGTCTTTACATCACTCTTCATCTGCAGAACATTTCTCTCTTACATCATTTCCAGAGAATATTCCTTCAAGCTCAGTTTTAAAGGCCATCGCTATCCCTCAATTTCTTCACCGTGCCAATTTGCAGAGTTTAACACTGCGCTTAGCACCAATCAGTGCTAGTATCCATCCATTGCCCATGTCGATCCTCTTTTGGAAAGTTTTAAAAATGGAGTCAAAGCTTCTAGGTCTAGAAACTTCGTGAACGGAAGTCTGGTAAATGGTTAGTCGAGATAGAGCTGAGAGAGGCTATTTGGGCTGCTTTCCCCTATTAAAATGGAACAAAGCAAAAGGGATAAGGTGTTGCCCATCATAAGAGGATCCGTGTCCCCACTCTAAAGCTATATGAAATTCTCCTATTCCAACCTCAACTAGCTAATGAAAGGGCTGGAATAATCTGCAAAATCTTTATAGCCAAAACAACTCTTGATAGCCTTAGCCTTCTAGTTTGTGCTTGTAAAGGGAGAATAAGTTTTTAGTTTGCTTGATTTAGAGAAAAGAGGAAGAGTCCTTGAAATTCCATTGTTTGAGGTGAATTATGAGATGCTAACAGTGGTGCTAGAACCTAGACACGTCGAAGGAAACCTGCAATGCTGAGGTGATGGTTGTACTTTCCTTTTTGTCATAATAATACAACTAATATTTTGTTTCCTATATCAATCACATATGGTTTTTGGTATCTTAAGAATCCTTAGCCTCTTAACTAGGTTAAATCTATTGTATGCTATCATGTGTGGTTTGGTTTCTTGTCTATTTGTTTCAAGTGCTTGATTGACATTAAAGAGATAATCGTTGGAGCTAGGACACAAGGACTTCATCAAACAAGGATAAGCGATACAAGAGGTAGGATCTCATCCATTATAAATCTAAAGGAACTTATGTCAAATTGTCTTGTTTGTTGCTAGACCCTCTCCCCTAGGCTAGAGGGATTGTCTCTGTCTGCAGAGAGAATATTCCTACTCCACAGTTTGGTGACCATATTGGGGATCCATCCCTCTCTTTGGATTATTTTCATTTCATGATTTGTGACAACTTTTCCCGTATCACTCTTTCTCTTTTGTAATCTGTACTTTACGTTATCTGCTGCTTTGATTCTTGAATTTAGAGTGCCAGCTCTAGTTTTGGTTTGTGGAATTTTTTTGGTTTTTCTTTGAATCCCACAATCAACGTTGTTATTTTTACTAATAGTAGCATCGACCAGCACGAGTTCCTCTTGAAGAATCACGCCACAACCCCTTATGACGCGTGTTGCTAGTTAGACAGTTGTAGTGATTCTTGTAGGTTAAACTCAGGCTTTCTCTTAAATCATTCCCAGTGTGTCATGTCCTCATAGATTATGTTTCTTGGCTTGTTTGCGTTTATTCTCCTAGCTAGAATGCTTTGTTAGCTTTATTTGTTTGCTTGATTGGTTTGAGATTGCATTGCTTGATTTTTTGAGTTTTTGGATGTTTGCATTCCTAGGGCATCTAGGTCATTTTCCATTCATTTTATCATATGCTCATCAAGTCAAGTTGGTGATTTGCTACTTCATGCAATTCATGTTTTAGTCCTTGCACTTATATTGATTTGTTTTCAATTGAACAAGTGAAAAAGTTTTGTTTGCTCTTCTCTTGTTGAACGTCTCTTTTCTAAGCATAGATTACATTGCTCGATTTGTTTCGATTGAATATTTGCATATTTGGTTTGAAAGGAGTTCTTTTTATCGTGCTTTGCATATGGTTGATGTTTGGTTGCTTGAAAATTTCATTGAAATGTTAATGTGAATAATTCGTTCTAGCATTCCATTCAAGAAAATACATCAATCTGGTTTGTTTAATGATATGTTGCATTGAGTAGCATCATTGAAAGCTAGAATTACATCATCATGAGCATTTGAAATGAAATAAACTTATGTTACTATTAGAAGGACAAGTTGAAGTACATCTGATAGGAAGAGTAGGAAGTGGAAAGATTTTTCATTGTTTTGTTTAGAAAAGCGAAGTAGTGAAGAGTCATCTTACTTTCAGTGGCTTGTTTGTTGCATTGATTGTTTTCTCTTCTCTCAATTAGTGCAAGCATTCATCAAATTGAAAGGGTTTTGTCTCATATAGCTGCACATAAGAGTTTTTTAGGTAACATCGATAAGGCCTAAAAACTGAGACTTAATTTCAAGATAAAACTTTAAAATATATTTAAGTAACCTAAGGCGCATTTGAAACTAAACACTTACAGTTAGAGGTCTAGGCTAGAGATGTGTTCTGCTGTCTTTAAACCTAGCAGTTGTCATTCACTTCAACATTAGACAGTGCTAGTAAAGAGTTCTTCCCCCCATACCGTCACTTATATAAAGGGAGACCCCACTAGGTTTTCAATCCTTTATCCATAGTAAGCCAAGTCTATTTCCTTGTAAACATGATAGACCAAACACAACATTTGCGGAGATTTCCTGCTCGTACTTTTCGGGTTCGCTGTTAGGTATTCTGCAATTCACGGTTGCCTGGTAATCTCTTTTGCCTAGATTATCCTGAGCAATCATTTTGGTATTTTTGACTCTTTAAATTTAAAATATCATCAAGCACTTGTCCCTTCGAGCTTGTTCAAACCGAAAGTGACTAGAGTCATCTTTGTCTTGTTCTCAACTCTTAAAACATGAAAATGCATCAGCCTGTTTCAACATTTAAAAAAAAAAATCCCACAATCACATCACATTCCCGATAGTTTTTTTCTGGACCACATCGTGAGTATATCCTTAATATATTTTAAAGAAGCCTTGAAATTAATATATCTTCTCTTTTCGTTTAACAAAGTCATTGTGGCTAAACCATTAGGTTTTCCTCGTTCCTCTTCCTCTCCTCCATCTAGAAAGCAATCTGGAGAAGCTTTCCCTGAACCTCCATAGTCGTTTGAGGATCAAGGTGTTGAACTTGGGATTGTTATGAGTATTCAAAGTTTTTCATCTCCTTTTCCTCCATCAAATACTAGCTCACCTCAAAAATTTGGCTTAGAATCCTCTGATAATCCTATCCAAACTCCTGAGAGTCCATAATATCCTAAAAGTATGCAAAGACTGGTTCCTTATCCACCAAACCCTTTTGTGATATCTCCTCAGCATCCTTACAATCCGTACAATTAGCCTGGTGTTCCTTTGGAGTTATCTCCTCGTTCATCTTCGGCCCATCACTGGTTGTTTTCTATGGAGTTAATAGGTGAAACCAAGTCTTCTCTCCGAGTTAGTTGGAAGTTTCTGCTACTCATACTCCTCACATAGGTGATGAGCGGGGATATGAGTTCCCTCTAGAATGCTTCCTTTTTACAGGAAGAGTCTCGTCTCTCTAGTATCGTGAGTTTAGTGAGCCCATATTTCCGCATGGTTATACCTCTCTAGCTCAGCTGGTTTCAGACACTCATAGTGCCTCGTTGTTGTATCAGAATCCCATCTGGTCTTCTGGCACTATGCCTACCTCAAGTCCGTTCGTTCAGAACATGACCTCTTCACCGATTGTACAAACTACAGTCACCTCAGTTCCGATTCAACCTACCATTCCATCTCAGCCTGTCTCATTGTTTTGGATAACTCTTCTGGTTCAACTGATAGTCTTAGTTCAGGCCTCCGTAAGTTATTCTACCCTTGTGCCACCACCCGAGGGGAGATCCGAATATCCCCATGATGTTTGGTGAAACCAGTGTGATTGGATCACAAATTCACATGGTTGGAATGAATCAACCCTTTTATGGTACTATTCCTAACCCTGTTGGTCAATTTGGGTCAGGTAACATCCAATACCAGTAGCCATATATGGCTCAAGTCCCACTCCAACCAGCTTATGTCCCATAGGGTTTGTAAGCTATGTTAAATCTGCCTTACATTCCTTATGTTCAACTTGGACAATCCAGTGTGCCTGATGGATATGGGGAGATCCAATTCGGGAACTATCAATACCCTCAGGGTATCACCCCATGAATTGTCCAAATACCCTTGCAGCAACAAGGACAACCTTTGTAGTATCTAGGGCAGTCTTTGCAGCAGCAAGGGAAATTACTACAACCACAAGGGTAACCTTTGCAATAGGTGTAGCAACCTTTACAACCATAGACATAGTTTCTTTAACAGTCCTCTCAACCTTTGTCCCCACAAGGCCAGCCTTTGCAGTCGTAGGGCCAATGTTTACAACAAAGCCACAAGGTCAGCCTTTGTAGTAGCAGGTCATATATGCATATCAGCTAGGTCAGCCTATTCAAGGCCAAGGTCAAACTTTGTAAGGTCAAGGTCAACCCTTACAGCAGCAAGTTCAAAATCCTTATGTCCAAGGTCAGAAGGTTCTAAATCCTTGTGTCCAAGGTGAATAGGTTCAACATCCTTTTAACCCATATGCCCATCAACGGCCTATGGAAGGATACTACCAAATCTACCCAGGACCAAATCCTCCCTATGGGAAAGGTAACCTTCAGTGGGGGAAAAATGAGATTCCATATGGACAAAATCCTCCACTATGGGGGAAAAATCCTTAGCAACAAGGACGGGTTCCATAGTTTGGGTCTACACAAAGGCCCCACATGCCTTTTAACACTCAATTGTCATTCTTGGCCACGTCCATTCACCTTATTGGCATCCAGTCCCAACAAAGTTTCCGAGCAATTCCCCCAAATTTGAGGGAAAAGCGAAGGAGGATCCACAAGCACACGTGATGACATATCACCTGTGGTGCTTGTCCAATTCATACATTGATGATTCTATCGATCTCTGACTTTTTCAAAGAACTCTCATAGGGGCTATAGCAAAATGGTACATCAAATTGCCTCGAGTTACCTACGGCAACTTCAACTCTCTTGCTATGGCTTTCCTCACTCATTTCCAGCCTCCAATTTGTCATGAATATAGCACCTATCTGCTTACATCACTTAAGCAAGACACCGTGACCCATATCTTTGATCACATCCATTAATGGAGACGTCGGTGTCACCTCATCAAGTTTGAAATTGTTGATCATTTGCTGACAAAGTGGTTCACAAAATAATTCCTCGACCCAATTGCTAGGGACATAGCTATGGGTGGGTGTGTTACTGAGGAGCAAGCCATTGCTCGTGCCTAGTATTTAGACCTAGTCTACTCAAAATTTGGCACATTATATGAGATGTTAACCGATTCTCCAAGACCATCATTAGATCTGAAAACACCAAAGTCTCTAGATACACCACTTGTTGATGGAGTGATTGGTTCCGTGTCTCAGGATCCCGCGAAATCTTCTTGAAAGTAGAAATTTGTCTCAAACACTAGTTCCAATGACCCCTCTAGAAATTCATCTGGTCCCGGTAAGACCTCTAAGGTTCATGTTGTCCAGTCTACCCCAACGGACAAAACCACTAAGGGTAAAAACAAGGGAAAAGGTAAGGCCAAATCCAGTGCCTTGAAATAGGGCCCTCCTAATTCTTCTCCTGGTAGTGCTTCTCAAAGAAAGTTGAAGTATCATTGCCTCATCTATGAGGAGGATCATTACACTAAAGATTGTCCCCAACGATCGGTAGTTATTTTCTTACTAAAACGGACTCCAACTGTCTTAAAAGAACCCTTTCCATCCCAGCAAACCTAAATGGTAGACCAACCTCAGTCTTCCGTGTCTGCAAGTTCCCAAGTGTTTATGATAAATATGCCTATAAATGTGGCTACCAGATCTAAAGACTATCAAACCCCTCCTCCGACAGCAAGGAAAGAGAATGAAGGTACCGCTTCCTCCTCTATCATGTCTACCTCTAGTCCTCTCCATATAGAGCAATCTAGTCCTGATTCTACTATTATACAACCCTCTTGAGGTGTGCTGCGAAAATCCTCTTATAATACAAATGCTCAAGCTGCTCAGCATTATAACATTTTTGAGGATTTAACTCAAGTGCCCTCAACTATTTCTGCCACCGAGGTCCTTAAAAGTTGTTCCTCTCAGCATAAAGCATTATTGTCAACCATTAGAGGTGTTGATCCATCTGATTCCAACCTCATTTTCTTTGATATGGAAAGCCATGTTCCACGCTTACCCCATCAAGTTGTCTTTCTCATTCAGGTGATAATTAATGAAAAGATGATTCATAGGACCATCATTGATGAAGATGCTTCCACCTATATCATGTTTGTGTCTTGTTGGAAGAAAATCGGTTCTCCTACCTTGAACCAATCACCTAACATGTTGGAAGCCTTTGAAGAATGATATTCTCGACCATTCGGTGTCCTTCCTAATCTTTCGATTACCTTGGAAGGTAAGACACTTAATGTCGAAGTAGAAATTATTGATGCAAATCATAACTATAATCTTCTACTCAAACGTAGTTGGACCCATGCTATGCATTGTGTGGCCTCTTCTCTTTTCTGTGTGCTCTATTTTCCTCATAAAGGGGAAATAGTCATGGTTGACCAATTTTCTTTCTTTGCCTCTTCCTCCTCAGATGGAAATGTTCCTTATGTGAAGCATACCAGTGCTCCATATGAGAGTGTGGGGGTTAGAATTTTCAAAGATCCCACCTTAATGGGTATTTTTCCTCTCCCACCTCTGAATGTTGCCTTAGTCAATATGATCTTGGTTAAGTATGATCCTTGGGTCATTCCCCCTCCTGATCACGTTGATTCATGGGGTGATGTCATGCCATTAAGCCCCGCTGAGATTAATTATGTGGAGATTGTTTCGGCTATGGCTTCGGCTTCGGTATCTACTAATCACAATGCTTTGAGTACGTCTCTTGACGCTTATTCTCAATCCCCATGGCTTGCTTCTTCAGATTCTTCTAATCCCTTAACCAAGACATTTCCTACTAATGAAAGTATCATGGAAATTATTTCTCTTGAGGAAGCACCTTGGAATGATACTCATCATCGTTCCTCGTTCTTACCTGGTCTAGAGGGTGTGTCTACCTGTCTTGGGAAGTTCTATTCTCGTTTCCCGACCCAAACACTTCAGATGCCTAACATGACCCATGAAGTCTGGTCGAAAGGGAACATGGGTAATATTACCCCAACGATGCCTATTGACATTTCTATTAAACCTAGTATCATTGAGCACGCTCATATTGGGGTAACCTTTTCTCCTGATGAGATCAAGCTTTATACTTGCCTTGTTCAAGAGTTTCAAGATGTTTTTGCATGGTTGTATGAAGAAATGCTTGGCATTGACCCAAGTATAGTCGTGCACAAAAGTCCAAATTATCCTAACGTGAAACCTGAATTGTTTAGACATCCATTAAAGGTTGGTTGGTGAATGAATTTAATGAACTGGTTCTTGAAATTAAATGGGCTGCAAGAGAAAGTACATAGGCCCATGTTTCTTGAGAAAAAACAACAAGAAAATAGGAGAAGAAGTCTAGCAGAGAGACTGCACATTTCATTTCTGCAAGGATACAACAGTGTCTATAAAAAAAGAAAAAAAATAACAACAGGAGGAGGATTCATTCAATGGAAAATCTAGAAGAAGTTGGCGGAAGAAACACATTCAAACTCAAGTGTGCAAGAGGTATAAAGAGAAGGAAGAGAAGATTTGGAGCATCCAAGGAGAATAATCGATATGCAACTCTGAAGAGAAGAGAAGAGAAGTGTATTGGTTCTTTGGCTCCCTGGAGGTTGTGGGTTGAGTTTCTATACTTTGGAGCCCTGTAAAAGCTTGGGGTCCTTGGAGGTTGTGGGTTGAGTTTTTAGACTCTAAAGCCTTGTAACGACATGGGGTCCCTGTAGGTTGTGGGTTTAATTGCTAGACTCTAGAGCTCTGTAATAGCTTGGGGTCCTTGGAGATTTTAGGTTGAGTTCCTAGACTCTCGAGGCCTATAACATCTTGGTGTCCCTGGAGGTTGTGGGTTTAGATAGGATCCATGGAGCCCTGTAACAATTTGGGTCCCTGGAAGTTGTGGGTTGATACAAAGGTTTATGGAGCCCTTTTGGGTGATTTAATTGTCTATTAAATCCCTATTATTTAATTTTCAACCCGGGGGTTTCGTAAAACTTAGAAGCAAACCAAAATATATGGGACCTATGATGCAACTATAATCAGATTTAGAAGATAAGTTATGGAAACTGAAGGGAATGCAATTATAAACTAATTAGAAGTGCATATTACAAATATAAAATTTAAATAACTAATTTCTAATTCATTATGTAATTAGCAGGAGAACTGGCTCCTAACTTAGGAGAACCAGATTTATCCTTCTTCTAGAATGCTACTTCATGAACAGAAATCAAAAACCACTAATGGACAATAGCTTAAGATGCATAAGAAAATAATAGAAGAGGCTCTAACTAAGGAGGTCCTTGTTGTTCTTCATTACAAATTCATTCATCATTAATTCCATTTTTGGAAAACTGGAAATTCATAAAATCACTTGAAACTAGACAAAGAGAATGAATTTCAATTATTACTCATATCAAATGGGAGAGAGCCTAACTTAGACCCTTGTTTGTCCATTCATATGTTGATAATATTTAAACTAAAATTCATTCATTAATAATGGAAAATATTCAAACATCTAAGTAATTAAATGAAAATAAAATCTATAATGTAATAAAAATTTTCTTTTATCCTTTTAGAGTGAGCTCAATTCTCTTAAGAACAAAGTGACAAACTATTCCATAAGTTCATATACTACATTAAGACAATTTATATCTAAAACTATAGAAAGAAAATTTTATTCTATTCCATCGTAAGTTAAGATACATGCTCCAAAAGTCTTCTCATTGGAATGAAGGAGGTACTCCTATTTATACAAAAACATAAGCAACTAACTCATTAATGGAGATCCACTAATCCCTCCTAGATCCACAAATCCTTCATATGGTTACAACCAATATGAGACACATATTTCTTTATCCAAGATTTTTCTCCATGAGATATGCTTGACCCTTATCCCAAATCTCCTTCAAATCTTCAAGAAAATTCGAATTTGAGCCTTGGAGGCCACATAAGAGTGTCTTGGAACCTTCCAAATCACCTACACATGTCACCAAACTCATTCCACCTTTCGGTATAAGAAAATACATGTTATTTTTCTAACTTTTAATCATAAATTCATTTTAAATACATAAAATAAATAACTTTTGAAAATGAAAATATAAACCAATATGGTAATGGAAATATAATGATAATGTGATGAAATGATGCGACAAAATGAGGATAAAGGTGAAAATGGAGTGAAAGTGTATGTTAATTTAGAGGCCCAACAAGCCCTATAAGAGGTTGGGTCCCAGGTGGCTGTGGGTTGGGATGGAATCTCTGGAGCCCTATAATAGCTTGGGTCCCTTGGAGGCTATGGGTTTATATAGTAGACTCTAGAGCCTTGTAACAACTTGGGAAGAGGTCATCCTGAACCAACATCAAAGGAAGATCTTATGGATGACTTGTTTTGTGTGGTTTTCTCTTCTGGATTCATCGCATTCATAATTTTATTGTATCAACATTTCGAACCAACCTTTGTGGTTCATCATCAGGATCAGAAGGATCAGATGTGTGAAAAAGTCAGATTATAATGTAACAATGGATTAGGGACTCCTTAGAAGGGGGTGAATCCATGTGTGAACACTTGGGGGTGATTTGAAGCACCTATGGATGGCCCGTGTTGTTGAATGAAGCATTGGTCAACTACTGTAATTGTGGAAGGAGGTCCTTTGGGATCACTATTTCAGTTGGAAGTTAGTGTTTTTAACCCTTAAACAAGAATCCCCCTTAGACTTTGGAATCTGGCACGAGGGCAACAACTATAGGTAAGTGTGGTTGCAATTCTCTATGGTTGGGTGGAGAGTCCTTGTCCGAGACTCAGTTGTCCTACAAGTTTACATATAAATATATGCTAGTACTTAATTATTTGTTGATGAACCATGATGCACTCTTCATTATTATAGTTCTGGATTATGGAACTATATTTGTGTTGTTTATGTATGAATATCTGGATGAATTTTTACGCAGATACGATATTGATGGACATGCTGAATATATATATATCTGTGTGTGTGTGTGTGTGTGTGTGTGTTGTTTCTCTGGAATGGGTGACATTGTTAAATAAGCTTTATAAGCATGAGCTTCTGAACTAGAAATAAGATGTTGTGTGAATAACTTATTTGTGTTGATCATAAAACACCAGATGTAAAATGTGTAATAAACCATATGATAATAAGAACCAAACTATAATGTTGAGTTGAACCTTAAGGCAAATTAAATGCTTAACAATAATGAGAACAGCACATAAATGAATTATATAGGAACATAAGGCCATATTACAGGCCACATAAAATCCATAAGAGCTTGGAATAAAACTTGAAATAGTGGGCTCAAAGACCCTTTATTAATATAAAATAGTTACATTGAATATCATCTGCTCAGCAACATTTGCATTCGCTACATCCATTTATTTTCCTAAGTTACAAGTTTCTTTCCCATGCGGCAGGAATTGTGTGAGCATTAAGGGTTATTTCCCTTCAGTCCAGATGATTCCATCAACTTTACTTAAATGACCTTAAGCCCTGCTTCTAAGTAGTTTAGTTATATTTTGTTAGCATCCTAGTGTACTCGTTGAGTCACCAAAAGGTTTTGTGTAGATCCATGGATTTATTTACAACCTCAACATGGATTTTGGCATTGTTGTCATGTGGCAGGTGAGGTGGAACCCTCCAAGTAGTCCATGCCAAGACCGTGGTAGGTAATGGACATTGAAGAGCCTACGCCGACATGCATGGGATTCCCTACCCAACAACGGGGAATGCAGGCAAGCCAATAAAACCTTGGAGTTGGATTCGCCCAAGCTCAACAATGATGGTATCATGAAATGCCTTAAAAAACCATTGGAATTGACATGAAGCCATGAAGTTGACCAGGAGGCCCACTGTACCTTTGAGGCAGAGCCATGGTCAAAAACACTAGCTCAATGAATTTTTTGAAGTAGTAGAGTTTATTCTTTGAGCGATCACAAAGATCCCCATCTGAGACATCGCTTGAGATAGCATCGAAGTCTCTTAGCTAATCCATGGCAAAGAATGAGAAGAAAAACTTGTTGTGGCCTAGAGGGATCAAGCCTTGAACATATAAGAAATATCTAGAAACCCTATCCTTTCACAGATCAAGCCCTAGATGTGTAGACCTCCCATTGGCGCGACTCGATTTCCCTCCAACGTGATTGGTTATGAGAGGGGACTTCAACCAGAGGTGGAACCCAGAAGGAATACCACAAAATATTGTTATGGGAGCAAAAAGGGGCTAATTGGCATAGCAACAATTGGGACATGCTAGCACCCATGCAACCATGGCCATTATGTTATTTGTTTGGGATGGACCTACCTGACAGGTCATCCCATTAGTTTTCTATGGAGCACTGGCCTAATGTGTAGGAGGAAGGGAGCGGGATGAGGTGGCGGGGCCACTATGTGTCCCAATTGGAAGCAAGGGTCATGTAGGGGTGCTGCCCACCAAACCAACATGGCTCGGAGATAGAACCTAGAGGTGTTACCCCAGAACATTTCCAAGGGCACGAGCAAAGAAAATCCAGGTGAAAATAAGTGGGATGATGTGGCATTATAACATGCACCTGACAAGATTTCTATTGGTTGGAACGGTAGGTCCATGGCCACATATGTCGAGATTCCTAGCCCGAAAGCATGAAGAGAAGGCACAAAGTGAAAACATTAGGAAAATCCTAGTGGGATGACATAAAAGGTATACATGGTCAGGCCCACACCGTTATTGTGGTGTTATTAGGTTAAGAACGGGCCACTTGTCGAGTCAGCGCGACAAAGTTCACCCAGAAGTTTAAAGTAGGAGTCAAATGTAAAGCATTGGGAGGTAAGCTATCGGGATGATGTAAGTCACTCTACGTAATGATATGCACCATCCTATTGGTGGAGAATGCTTCCTCCAACCATGTTGGCCCGATGCCATGCCAACATGACCCTAGAAGAGATTAAGAGGGTAGGCAATTTGCAACGGCTAGGATGAAGGAAAACAATATTATGTGGGAGTGGTTGTGATGGAGGTAAGGATTTGGCTATGGCATACTAATGGGGAAGAGGCCATATATCCCCACCATCCATGCAATCCAAGTAAGTGAAAGTCAATGGGAAGTAAAAGGGGTGCTTTTGGGGTTACATGGGTTAGTTGTGTGGCCATACACCCAAACCTAATAGAGCTCTCACTCGCAGAGGAAGGACCCACTTCTAAGTTAGCCCAACTTTGTGCTCCTAGTTAAATAAAGTTTCACTGTAAGATATAAGGTGTTGGGATAATTGCAAGCACTTAGAGTGGGTGAGTGGGGTGATGTGTCCAATAGGACCAACCTAGAAGGTGTTGGCTTATGCAGAGAGTGGAAGATGTTGGATTTTGGAGGAAAAAAAATAATATATAATATATATATATATATATATATATATATATAGTATAAATATATACTATATATTATATATATATATATATATATATATATATATATATTATATATATATATATATATATATATTATAAATATATATATATAATATATATATATATATAATTATATATATATATATAATATATATATATATATATAGATATATAGATACATATATATATATATAGATATAGATATACCCCTTTCCTATAATGGTAACATAAGGGGTCAGGAGATGTTACAGTGTGGTATCAGAGCATCTACATTCAACACTTACACTAGATGAGCTTCGTCATGAGCAAGTTATGACTTTGAAAATTGACTAATTAATTTTTTAGGTGTCAAAAGTCAGTATGAATTATTGATTTATGCTTTACTAGTAAATTGTGCTGGTGTGAACTATTTGGTTGACAGTAGCTCAATGAAAGTAGGACCATGGCCATAAATATGTTGCCACTATTGATGATCATGATAAAATTACAAGATTGAATGACTATTGCATTTGATTTGCAAAAGTATTTGCACACTAACATGGTTGTTTTGTTGCAACAAAAACCTCAATGAAAAAACCATGAATGCAATCTCATGGTCATAATTATGTGTTTATTTATTTACTTTGAAATGTCTAACAAATGTGTGTGGTTTGTTAGTGTCCTATATTATAGTATTCAAAAACAAGTTTTGTCTTTTAAATTTATTTTGATAAATGAATAAAGGTTTTGCTATGATCTCTTAGAGATCAAAATATTGGTAATTGTAAATAATTTAAGATTTCATTATTGATGTAATTATGTCAAATTTTGTGAAATATGATGTAAAGATAGTTATGGATTCCCTAAGGATTTAGTCAAGTAAGTCTAGGGTCAAGGTCTCATACAAGATCATGAGTGAGATCATAGTGAGGCTTGTCTTCTCATTATTTTCACAAACTAGTGGGGTCAGGATATTTAGTTAGGTTGTCAAGTAATATTGTTCCATGACTTCACCACAAGTACAATGGTTATGAGATGTGTCGTGCATCTTTCAATTGTTCTGCTTTCATGATTAAGGCTCCAAAATTGTAATGATTATCTTTGGAAGTCAGGTTTGGTCACCTTGGGAGTTAAAAAACTTGTCTTAGCATCTAAAATACTAGAGATCCATTCTTTGTTCCATCGAAAGCTTTCTAAACATTGTTTGAAGTTTACCACGCTAAATCCACAGGGCAAGTGTTGCACTCAGAGACAATCATTGCGTTTCTTCAAGACAAAAGGTTACCGCCACTTCTAGGTTCCAATTCCTCATTTCCTTGGATGATTTGTCTTGCATGTTGTCCAATTTTTCCTCACCTATCAAACAAAATAGTCAGATGACCTTGCAAAATTCAAACTCTTAGCTCGCTACATTTTATTTGTTGTGCCTGAAAAATAAGTTGCACTTTCACACAGTCGATGCATTTTTTGTTTTGTTTGTGTGAAATATTCAAAAAAAATCTTGCAACCTATATCATGGAGTCTTACAATTCCATATTGTTGGTCTGGTGTTACAAAAACCGTGTGCTATTTCTCTAAACATCAAGAAAGTCTTTTTCCTCATGTGTTGCACTTTCTCACTACGCCTATGTATTTGAATTTCTACTATAGGTGAAAACAAGTAGTTGTAGCATGTGGATCTCAAAGTTTATTTTTTCTATATGAGTTTGTTAATATAGGTATTTTCATTATAAATTTTCCATAAATCCCTCATCTAAAGCCCTAATTCCTTTGTTGTTACACTATTGTTTCACTAGTTGTCAAAACACTGAAAATTGCATTGAAAAAACCCTAAAATTCATCTTTGTTGCAAGCCATGACAACTCTAGAGATAAAGAAGGAAAAAGGAGGAGACATAGTTAGGTTTGAGCCCTAAGACCTTGCCTTGATAAAATCATATCTAAAAATTAGGGTTTCATTTGAACAGGGTGACTACATCAAAATTTGTGAGAAGATCCAGGGTTATAATGTGTAACTCACCAAAAATTTTGCTTTTAATTTCACTGTGGTGGATATTAAGATTGCAAAGTTAATTGTTTGAGTGTCAAATGTCACCATTTCAGCTGCTACATAAATTCCTCTATAAGGAGAACAATGGTTCAAGGGCATGCCTCTAGACATAGTCAACTATAAAGATTTCTTAAAACCAAACTGCAGAAACAAGGAATAAGGAGGTATTCTATGAAGAGAATATTTGTTAGAACCCTATAGCAAGATTCTTAAGGTCATCTAGAGATACTTCACTTGTGAAGGTAGATTTGGGAGGATCTATCAGTATCATTTTAGGCTATTGATGCACTTCACAGGAAATGCCCTTTGAATCTACCTTTCTATTTGTTTAGAAGCCCTGCAAAGATGGCATATATGATTCAAGGTAAGAAAATTCAAGTGGAGTATAGTCTCTTTCATTTCTCTTTGACTAAATTCTTGGTGGTGGAAGAACTGAGGAAAATTAATCAATCATGGCAAGCATTCTTAGATTCATCAAAGTTGGCAACTAAGTTACCAACTAGCCCTTGGACTAAAAAGGATACACCTTGATATTTGGCAAGAGATGTGTGATCACCAGTTTAAAGCTCAGTAAAAAGGCCATCAGCTTCAGTTGACCTATCAGATAAGAAAAATGGTAAGAAGCTTCATTTCTCTCCTAAAGTAGTGGAAGTTCCCAAGAAGCCATTCACAAGAGCTACTGCAAAGAAATTTGCTATGACACAAACACCCGAACAACCAACTAAAGTTTTAGATACCATGCTAGAGGATATTGTTCATATTATAAAGATAAGGAGATCTTAGAACTATATGAACAACTAAAAAGGGCTCACTTAGTTATTGCCCAACTACAACATGACAATAAGGAATTGAAGAAAATTGTTTTGGAAAAGACACCTAAGATTGGTGAAATAGAACCAGTGGTGAAAACAATTACATTTGTCACTAAGTCTAAAGGTAAAGAGAAGGTAGTAACAGAGAGCATTCAAGAGTTAGAGGCTTCATCAACAAGAGTTTGTATGGTTGGGTTTTAAGCAAGAAATTTAAAGGTACATGAGCAAGAGTTAATATAAGAAGAGAAGAAGGATGAGGTGGATGAAGGGAAACATACTTTCCATAGGTTAAGCATGAAGTTTTAAGAAATACTAAAGTGAAATTTCTAAGATTAGAAAATAGGATAAAAGGGCCAAGTAAAAGATACGTGATTATTCTAACATGTGTGAGCTAGCATTTTCAAATGCTAAGTATATGCTGAAGAGAAATATGCCTTTGCATAGACAACTTAAAAAAATTTGTAGACATAATCTCACCTTGAGGAAGTAGTTAATTGCTGATATATAATAGTTTCAAGAGGAATTATAGGAAATACAAGAGAAAGACATGAAATCTTGATCTACTGGCTGAGGTAGCTGAAGTCTGAGTTTTGAACAAGTAATGAAAAAAGTTTTGTTTTTTGTCCTTTTGTCTGAGTATACTAGTTAAGTGAAGTTGGATAAGGAGGTTGAGAGTTTTATATTATACATGAAGGTTTTTGGGGGTACAATCATCATATTTTTGAAGCTTATGAAACTTTTTCCAAAGGGAACAATTCACATAGCAATGTTGCATTTTTGACAAAGAATTATGGGTTGGTAGAAATGTGAAGTTTTGGCATATTTGTTTTGTGAGTAGTAACTTGAAAAAGTATTTCAATATTATCATCATCATCATATAGTTGTTCATTTTATTTAGAGACCTCAACACTAGTTAGAATTGTGAAGGAGAAATTTCATTGTGCTTTCATACAAGCGTTGTGCTTTTACTATAGGTGGATTTTTTGAAAGATGGATGGTTTGCAGAATGAAAATAGGTTTCTCAAGGGGAAGTTCATGATTTTCAAGTTATTTTCTCTATGCATGAATCATTCAAAGGCTCAATAATGGATCAGAAAAATTCAAACCATCAACTCATTGAGCTTATGTGTTGCATTTCTATTGGAGTAGGAAGTAGCATAGTGCTTGCATTGTGATTCCACACAGTCAACTCTCTGACCATAAAATTTGTACCTAAATTTCATGTAATTGAATTTTTATGGTCATGGTAAATGTATTGTGGTGTTTAGGAGTGTTGAAACTAATTTTAGGCAATGTATTCAATGTGATTTGTTTGAGAAAGCCTTCGTCAAAATAATTTCCTGGCTTCTAGAGAGTGGTTCTATATTTTTTGTTGAAGGTAGAAAACATAAATATTTTTGGGGAATTTGGTTCTTAAAGGAAGGAACAAATTTTTTTGATGTATATATTATGTATTTCTTATTAAGAAATGGTTGTTCAGGGTTAGAAGTATAAACATTTTGCATTGTAATTTTCTGATATTTTTTCAATGAATGAAGAAGACTGAGGTCTAATCTTATAGGGCTTCATGTGTCAGTTTCTAATGGTGACGTGAATTCTTGTGTTGTAAGATTCCCCTCTTGTTATCATCATGCTTGAATGCATGTATTCATGTTTGGTTAAGCAAGGATTTATCTCAAAACTCATTGTCAAAGTGATTTGTTATAACTTACTAAACAATTAATGTTTTTCTTCATTAGTGACATTTAGAATTCATCATTCAGTTCGATGCTTTATATGTCATTTTTCCACCATTCCTCTACTCACCCTTCTATAATGAATTTAATTGAAAACACCAGAAGGACTGCCTACCTTGCCCCTATATAAATCTCCCTCATCTCTTTATCCTCTCACTGGAAAATCAGTCAACTATATACAATTATATGCCTAATGGATTTCCCACATTCCCTACTAGCAAATTGTTAAATATTATTCCCCTGTCATCTTAAACCTAGTGCAAAAACCGAAGGTAATCAACCATATAAGTGACTGAATATTTAGACAGAGACAGCCCTTTGTGAAGCTAAAAGGGCTAGATTCAAATTTCAAAGTGGTTTGTGGTTACCTTTGGGTTCCTCTCCTCATCCTGGAGGAATTACGAAGTGCTAACACAGTTGACAGCACATCACAAGCATCATAAAATAGAGAATTTACAGCAATGACGACTAGAATGGTTGAGTACAGTCCTGATTAATCACAACATGGAAGTGATGGGGTCATAGCTAATGAAGGAGAAATATGAGTTGGCTAAGGGTGAAATAATGACTCCCCAAATTGGATGAACACCCTACGAAGCCTGAAGGAAAAGATGAAAAGACTTAAGTCTGACAATAAGAGGTTGGTTATGAGCCAAGAAAGACAAGAAGAGATCAATGTAATCATCCTATAGAATCTCTCATATTGGCATAGACAAAGGAAATATGAGTTGAGGGCCAATTATGGAGACTGGAAAAGCCTGCATGAGTCAAAATAAAACACCAATGGAGTAGATGGTGGCAGGTCTAGCAAGAGGCACTATAAAGGAAGTGAGGACACTATACCAGGAGGTGAGCCTTTGAGCGCTCCAAGGGGAGGAACTAGCACATAGGTGAATTATTCTAGAAACCCATCTAATTTTGTTGCCCAGAGGCATCACCATCACCATCGCCATCATCATCATTTAGAAAGAAAATAAAAGGGTCATATGCCTTAAGAACTTAGGAAGGCTAAGCCACCCACATTTGATGGGGATATGAATAAATAAGAGGATGTAGAAGCTTGGTTGTTGGGAATGAAGAAATTTTTTAGAATACAAGACTATTCTAAGAATATGAAAGCTAGAGTCACCATTTATAACTTCAAGGGAAAAGAAAAAATATGATAGGAGGACTTGAATAATCTTAGATCCATTTTTGAGAAAGAATTGACCTAGGATGAGTTTAAGAAGCTCTTAGAGAGAAATACTTGTCCGAACATTATTATGATAGTAAAGAAAAATATTTATATGAAAAATCCAAAATTCAACGATTCACTAGTGGGTTGCCTATGGCATTCAAGGATGAAACTGAGTTGTTGGAACCCCAAACTCTGAAAGATGCCATTAAAAAGCTAGAGCACTGGTACGAGCAAGAAAAACAAAAATTTAATATTAAAAGTACTTGGCATTCTAAATGCAACACTAGACATAGGAAGAATTGACCTAAGAAAATCTCAGAAAGGAAAGAAGGTAGGCACCCATCTCTGAAAGGACCATTTCAACAGAAAGCCAATGTTGTTGTTAATAAAAATTTGTAGCAATTGACATCAACACAACCTAAGTTTGAAGGTCAAGAGCTGCTCAAATTCTGGACTTGTGGTGGGAACCACATAAGGAGAGATTATCCACATCCGCAAGATGTTGGGCCAAATATTTATAATGCTCAATAGGTAGTCACAGTGGGAGAGATAACTCAGAGCATGCCAAGGATTTATGTTGCAATGTACAACCACCAAGAAGATCACCAAGAATCCATCATTGAGAGTGAAGGTACGCTATAATAGAAAATAATTTCTTTCTTAATTGATCCTAGCTCTAATTATAGCTATGTCAGCCCAGACCTTGTTGAGAAATGTAGTTTGGGCAAGGATTTACATGAAGAACCTTGGTGCGTTCAGTTGGCAACTAGGACAAAGAGAAGAGCCATCCATTGGGTAAGGTCGTGTGCATTCAAACTCAGTGGTATGCCCACAACAACCCATTTGAATGTGTTTCCATTGGGTGCGTATAGCATATTGCTGGGTATGGACTAGTCGTAGTTACACCAAATCAAGGTAGATTGCTATGAAAATACAATTGAATGCTTGGATGAGAAAGGAACAAAAAGAGTGTTGGAGGGAAGCAAAAAGCCCATTTCTCCAAGGCTAATCATTGCTATGAAAGACAAGTGCAACAACATAAAAGGATGCATGTTATTTCTTATGCAATTTTCCAAGAATGAGGAAATTGACAGAGAAATAGAAGATGAGGAAACTGAATTGCAACAAAATTACCATCTTTTGAAGTAGTATGCATATGTCTTTCCATTAGAGGTTCCAGGATTACCTCCTCAAAGGAGGGTAGATTTCTCTACTGAGTTGGTACATGGAGTATCACCAACATCTAAGACTCCATATAGGATGAGAACCTCATAATTGGTTGAGCTAAAATTGTTGTTAAATGAAATGCTTGGCAAAGGTTACATAAGGCCTAGTGTCTCCCCATGGGGAGCATCAGTATTGTTTGTAAAGAAGAAATATGGAACACTTAGATTATGCATTGATTGTAGGTAGTTGAATAAGGTGACCATCAAGAATAGGTACCCATTACCAAGGATTGATGATCTCTTTGGTCAGTTGAAAGGAGCATAATTTTTCTCCACAATTGACTTGAGGTCAGGCTACCATCAAGTAAGGATCAAGGAGGAAGACATTCATAACACTACTTTTAAAATAAGATATGGTGACTATGAGTTTGTACTAGTAACCTTAAGGATTACCAACTCCCCTGCCATGTTCATGTCCCTAATGAACAATGTGTTATGTCCTTATTTGGACAATTTTGTCATTACATTTGTTGATGACATACTGGTGTATTCACGGACAGAAGAAGAGCATGAGGAGCATTTGGCTGGACTATTATAATTTTTAAGAGAGCATAAGCTCTATGAAAATCTTAGAAAGCATGACTTCTTCTAGTCAAAGTTACATTATTTGGGGCATATCGTTTCCCAGGAAGGAATCTCAGCTGATCCGAAAAATATCAAAGCCATAATGGAGTGGCCAACTTCAAAAAATGTGGATGAAATTAGATCATTCATGGAACTAGTAGGATATTACATGAGATTTATCCAAATTTTCTCCAAGATAGGTCATCCCATTACAACCTTGCAAAGAAAAGGAAAAAGATTTGAGTGGACTATATAATGTGCAGAAAGCTTTGAGTAGTTAAAAAAGTTGCTCACAAATACACTAGTGCTAATAATTGTTTAACCTAACAAGGATTTGGTGTTGTGTATAGGTGCCAACAAAGAGGGACTCAGTGGAGTCTTGATGGAGTCTTGATGGAGGAAGGGAAATTCATATGCTATGAGTCCAAAAAGTTAGATGAGAATGAGGAAAATTGTGTAACACGTGATTTAGAATTTTCTTCCATTATTCATGCCTTAAAAATGTGGAGGCATTACCTCCTTTGTAGGAAATTTATACTTATGACAGAACATTGTGGCCTCAAATATTTGTTTGGATAACTGAAGTTGAATTCTAGGAAATTAAGATGGTTGGTCATGCTCATTGAATTTGACTTTGAAATCAACTACATAAAAGGTAAAGAAAACAAGGTCATTGATGCTTTGAGCAGAAGGACCCAAGTCAATCACTTGGAAACTATAAGTTCTTACATGATAGATTTGATAGAAAGAATCAAAAGTGTTGGACTACAAGATGAGAAATATCATCAAGTGAAAGAAAATTTATTACAAAGTGGTGAGGATGAAGAATATCATCTCACTGAGTATGGCTTAATCAGGTTCAAAGGAAATATTTATGCGCCTAATAGTGATGAAATGAAAAGGATGATAATGAAAGAGTTCCATGTTAAGCCTTATTCAAGCCACCCAAGGTATCAAAAGACCCTTACCACCATTAAAAGGCACTACTACTGGATGAATTTGAAGAAGAAAGTGGATGATTTCGTGGCAAGATGCATGGAATACTAGCAAGTAAAGGCTAACTGCAAGAATTTGGTAGGATCATTGCATCCTATCCCTATTCTAGAAAGGAAGTGGGAGGTAATTTCTAGGGATTTCATGCTATGATTACCTAAAACATCTAAGAAACATGATGCAATAAATGTATTGGTGTATAATTCATGCAAGGTAGCTCATTTTGGAGAATCCAAATCCACTAATTCCGCTAGTGACATAGCACAAATATTCATAAAGGATATTTTGAGGTTGCATGGAATTCCCAAGAAAATTGTGTCAAATAGAGATGCTAGGTTCACTTCCATATTTTGGAAGGAATTGTTTGCAGGGATGGGAACAAAATTGACATTTAGTACAACCTATCATCTCCAAATAGATGGGAAAACAAGAAGGATTAACATAATTCTTGAATACATGTTAAGAATGGCCCAAGAAGTGGGAAGATTATCTTCCGCTTGTGGAATTCACATACAACAATGGATACGAAGAGTCCCTAAAGATGAGCTCATTTGAGCCATTATATGGTAGGAGTTGAAACACTCTTCTTAGCTAGAATGATCCATCTAATAGGGTCCATGTATGACTCGATATGCTTAGGGATATGGAGTAGCAAGTCTAGATCATAAAACCAAATTTGAAAGTGACACGGGATAGGAAGAAAAGTTATGCAAATCAACATAGAATACACAAAGAGTTCCAAGTTGGGAAACATGTTTACCTGAGGATTAAACCCAAGAAGAGTTCCCTAAGGATTCGGACATGTGCCAAGTTGGAACCACTGTATTGTGGGACATTTGAAATCCTTGGGAGGATTGGACTAGTGGCATATAGGCTTGCCTTACCTCCTTCAATTAGAGTTCATGATGTTTTCAATGTTTCTTTACTTAAAATATATGTACAATACTCTAACCATATGATTGATTAATTTGTGTTGCAGGTGGAAGCAAAGGGAGAGTTATATCTAAATCCAATGTGCATTCTATAGTGGAGGAGTCTCATGCTCCGAAATTGAGCCATAGAGCAAGTTAAGGTGGAGTGGAATCACTTTGGGCCAAAGGAGGCCACGTGGGAAATGGCTAAGGCCATGAGATTTAATTATCCCTTCTTGTTTGTTGGTTAAAGAAAGAGTGCATATGATTGTAAATATTGTATAAAGTTGTGTGTATAAAGCTCCATGAAACAATATGTGTTTTTTGTTTTGTTTTTGTGTTATATATGGGAAGATGAACACCAAGGGTGGCCTTCCCCTAAGGGAGGTGGGAGGGAATGTAACAACCCCACCCATGGACCTCTCATAAAACACATTGTAAATATTTTTCTATATGTGAAATTGAAAAAGGGGGATAAGTCAAAGAGACATAGATTCTGGAGTTGGGGAGGAGGATTGCTTGCTTGGGATGTTGTGGTTTGTTGTGCAGGAAATCTGAATTGTTTGGACAACCATTAAAGGTTGTCTAGTACATGAATTTAATGAAATGGTCCTTGAAATTAAATGGGCTACAAGAGAAAGTACATAGGAAAATGTTTCTTCAGAAAAAACAATAAGAAAATAGGAAAAGAAGTCCAACAGAGAGATTGTGTATTGTAGGCCAGCAAGGACGCAATAGTCCCTATAAAACAAGAAAAAAATGGACAACAGGAGGAGAATTCATTTGAAGTAAAAGATAGAAGCAAACAAGGGAAGACACCCATTTGAACTTAAGTGTGCAAGAGGCAGACAGAGAAGGAAGAGAATATTTGGTGCATCCAATAAGAACAATCGACAGGAAAACCTGAAGGGAAGAGAAGAAAAGAGAATAGGATTGATTCTCTGGTTCCTTTGAGGCTGTGGGTTGAGTTTATAGACTCTGGAGCCCTACAAAATCTTAGGGCCCCTGGTGGCTATGGGTTGAGATAGGATCCCTATATCCCTATAAAATCTTGGGTCCTTGAAGGTTGTGGGTTGAGACAGAATTCTATGGAGCCCTATAATAGCTTGGGTCCCTATAGGTTGTGTGTTGAGAAAGAATCTCTAGAGCCATGTAATAGCTTGGGTCCCCAAGAGGTTCTGCGTTGAGATAGTAGACTCTAGAACCCTGTAACATCTTGGGAAGATGCCACATTGAAGCAATATAAAAGTAAGATCTGATTGATGACTTGTAATTATTGCATTATTGTAATAGTGGATTTTGCCCTCCCTGGAACGGGTGAATCCTTGTGCCAGCACTTGGGGGTGAGGTGTAGCACCTTTGGACTCCCTGTGCTATCAAAGGAAGCATTGGTATGCTAGTGGGATTGAGGAAGGAGGTCCTTTGGAGTCCTTATTTTGGTTGGCAACTGATGTTTTAACCCCTTAGACTCTGGAATATGGCTTAGTGGTGAGAGTTGCACGTAAATGTTGCTGCAGTTGTCTATGGTTGAGTGGAGAGTCCTTCTCCCAAAATCAGTTTCCCTGCAAGTTTAAAGATAAGTATCTACTAGTACTTGTTTATTTATTGATGAACAATGATGCATTCTTGACTCTAAAAGTTTATGAATTGTAGAATTGTATTTGTGATGTTTATGTATGAATATGTGGATGAGTTTTTATGCAGATACAATATTGACGGACATAATGAATATTTATAAGTGGGTGTGTGTGTGTGTTGTTTCTTTGGAATGATTTATATTGTTAAATAAGCTTAGTAAGCATGAGCATCTGAACTAGAAATAAGATTTTGTGCAAATAACTTGTTTGTGTTGATGACAGAACAAGAGATGCACAAATGTGTAATAAACCATATGATAATAAGAACCAAGCTATAACATTGAGCTAAACCTTAATCTAAATGAAATTCTTGATTGTAATGATAATAATACATAAATGAATGATAGAGGAACATAAATACATGTAGTAGATCATAGCACAACCATAATATCTTGGAATAAAACTTGAAAAAGTGGGCTTAAGCACCCTTTATTAATATATTATAGTTGCATTGAAGATCGTTTGCTCAACAGGTTCTCCATTTTCTTACATCCATTTATTTTCATAAGTTACAAGATTCTTTGTCATGCAATAGACATTGTGTGAGCATTGAGGGTTGTTTCCCTCAGGGCTAGATAAGCCCATCATCTTTACTTAAATAGACTTCAGCATTACATTTTGAGCAGGCTAGATATCTTTTGTCTAGTGTCGTCAGTGAGGCACTTAAATGTTATGTGTAGAGCCATGGAGCTGCTTATAGGCTCGACATGGATTTTGGTATTGTTAATTTGTGGAAGGTGACATGAAAACCTCCTAGTAGTCCATGACAAGTCCATGGTAGGGAATGGACACTAGAGCATCTACAACGGCATGTGTGGGATTCCCTGTCTAGGAATAAGGAATGAAAGCAGGCTAGGAACTCATTGGAGTTGGATTCAACAAAGCTCAGGAAGGGTAGTAGTACCATCAAATGCCTTAATAAAGAATTGCATTGACATGAAGCCTTGAAGTTGATATGGAAGCATGTCGGACCTTTGAGGGAGAGCCATGATCAAAATGACATGCTCAAGGAAGTCTATGAAGTAGTAGAGTTTGCTCTTCAATTAATCAAGGAGATCCCCATTTGAGATGTCACTTGAGGTAGGGGTGAAGTATCTTAGCTGAGCCATGGCAGAGAATGAGTAGAAAAGGTTGTTGTGGCATAGAGATATCAAGCCTCGAACTTATAAGAAATATCAGGCAAACTTATACTTTGCAGATCAAGCCCTAACCCTAGAGACCTCCCATTGGCACGACTCATTTTCCCTCTAATGTGATTGGTCATGAGAGTGTTGGTGTGGCATGGAGGTGGAACCTAAAAGGAATACCCTGAAAGATTGTTACGGGAGGAAAAAGGGGAAAACTGGGTCAGCAACAGTTGGGACACAATGGTGGACACACAACCCCTTATGTTATGTTATTGATTGGGCATGGAATTACCTGATAGGTTATCCTGTTAGGTTTCCCATAGCACTTGCATAAGGTTCAGGTTGAAGGCAGGAGGATGAGCTGGCAGTGCCACTACATGTCCCAATCAGGAGCAATAGTCTTGCAAGGGTACCACCAAACTGATGTGGCCCAGAGATAGAATCTGGATGTCTTACCCCGAAACATTTCTGGCGGCACGAGAAAATAAAATTTGAGTGGAAAAAAGCAGAATGATGTGGCATTATGATGTGCGCCTAGAAGGATTGCTATTAGCTAGAATGGTAGGCCCACAACCACATAGGCCTAGACGCATAGCCCAGAAGATTGAAGATAAGGTGCAAAGTGAAAATGTCAGTAAAATCTTGGCAAGATGACATAAAAGGTACATGTGGTCGAGATCGCACCATTGTTGTGGTGTTGTTGAGTTAGGGACTCACCACTTGTCGAGTCAAGCCAATGAATTTCACCCGGCAGTTCAAAGTGAGAGCAAATGTAAAGCATCAGAAGGTAAGCTAGCAAGATGATGTAATTCACTTTGCATGACGATATGCATAATACTATTGGTGGAGAAGGGTCCCACTAGCCATGTTGTCTTGACGCCATGATCCCGAAAGAAATTAAGAGGGTAGGAAATTTGCAAGCATCATGATGAAGGAAAATGGGATGACGTGGGAGTGGTTGTGGCGGCGATAAGGAGTTGGTTGTGGTGGACCATTCAGAAGAGGCCATACAGCCCCACCATCCATAGATATAGATATAGATATACGCCATTCCTCTAATAGTATCCCAAGGGGTCAGGTGATGTTACACCAGTAATATTAATATCAAATATTGTTAAAAAATATAACACCAAGAGTATGACAATGCATAGCATACAATATAACACTTGTCCAATAAATTAATATGCACCATATATGTACTCACATCATTCATTATCTGCTTCACTATCATCTGCCTCTCTATTTCCTGTCATCCTTGTTCTTGTCAAATTTATCTATCCATAATCATGTCTTGATTCTAATGACCATTACCTTTCTTTGTGATACCTTCCTAGTCGACATTCATTCCCTTAGGATTACATATAGGTATACTTTTGAGTCCTCAACTCTCTTTGGGCTTCCATTTTCTTGTTGAAGTATTTGTTTAGTCTTTGAGTTTTCTCTTATGATTGATTTTCACAATGTTTCTACTTTTAGGCTTGGTCTTATCTTTGTTTGTCACTATTCAATATATTAGTATTGGTGATACCTCTTTCGATGGTATGCACTAGTGATTTCATATGATAGTTAAAATGTCTATAAATATTATACTTCTGAATATTGTTTATTCCTTTTAATGCAGATACCATTCCTTTTAAAACATTGCATGTTTTTATATTTGTTTTCCATTTGAACAACATTGTTGTAATGTTGTCTTTAACACATTGGATACCAATTTCCAACCCATTTTATCATTACTTGCCAAAGAATTTTGATGAATACTTTACACTACATTTGAAAATATTTCCTACCAACGCATTTGATATTGCATTGAAAACACTTTATTTTTTAGTATGCCTTTGCCTACGTGCTTGGATTTACTGAATCATTTCTTTTTCCTTGTCTTAGTATTTTACATAGGATCATTTTTTAGGCTATTCTAGTTATTTTATAAAGAATTAGCCTTTCATTTGACTAACATTTGATTATGTCCAAGAATATTGTTGAAGAGCATCAAGGGAATTCTTCATTTGATAGCAAAGACACTATTGAGCCTCAAACCTACACCTTCCTATACACCCTCTCAGCCTTCTTTTTCCACTTACCTCATCCACCCAGTTGTTAAATCATTTCATTATAGCCTAAAAAGAACCTTTTATATGGTTTTCTGACTATGCTTATGACTGTTGTTTGGTTTAGTTTTTTTTGTTCATGCAGTTGCGGAAACTTGTCAGTTTCCGCAGCCAGCACAGGTTTCCACAGCCAGCACAGGATTCTGCAACTATTTTGTTAAAAGTTGTGCTACAGGTGTCCTATGAAAAAATGAGCTACATGGGCAATCTCCAGGTGACGGATACATGGAACGTGTCCCTTCAAATCAGCCAAATCATCCATGGAAGGTCACGGTCAACGAAGCTCAAAGACAAAGCCAACCAAGGAGTTCACTGGTGGCACATCTCTGTTTTGAGCACGTGAACGTTATGTGGCACAGTCCTCAGCTCATGAAGACACCGACACACCTAGAGACCATTCCCGTAATCTGAATCCATCAGCTACCACTCCGAAGATTTAATAAACATGATGGCAGTTACGCTAGATCTCGGCTGAAGGGATCTACGTGTCTTTGGAAACACATTCAATAGCGTAGGAGTTACTTAGTTAGTTTTAGCATTTTTCCATTATAAATAACGTGTCGATGAACGCTGTAAAAGAGCTTTTTGGGATATGTGAATTTTGAACTGATGTGTTATCACCCCACTGTTTATATATGTTGTTGTTTTAATATATGAGAAGACTTTTCTGAGTTTATTCGTGTGACTACTCGTTGACTAGCTGAAGTGGCAAAGGGCCCCTGCACGCTAAAGCCTTGTAAAGTTTCCATTTGGTTTTATTATGTTTTTGTTTTTATAATCATTAGCTTGTACATAACACACTGTTTGGTGTTTCTTAACTCACTGCTATTTATATTTTCACCTCTGTTTTCTTATAGCTGTCAACTGATCAATGCTTTTCTGCAGGTTTTCTTAGGCAGCCCGAGCAAATTTTCATCTTTTTGATAACTATTGACATATGAGATCATCTTGTCCTTCCTGCTAACTGTCATTTTCTGAAGTTTAATTTCAGCACTGTCTTTTCCAAGTTGTGATTTGCTTATTTATTTTTCTGTTATTTAGATATCATACTGCTCACCAGTTTATGGTTTCTTCCTATAGTCAAGTGACTCTATTAGCAAGAAATCAGAATATTGCAAACTGTATTGTGATTTAGTTATCATATTGCTTAAACTCATTCATGATTGCTCCCCACAAGGTAGATTGAGCTGAAGGGTAAAGGATCAGAAGAGTTGAAGTAGTGTGATTAGTTTCCTTTTTGCAATTTAATTTCTTGCAATTTAGTTATTATATTGCTTAAACTTATTCATGGTTTCTTCCCACAAGGTATATTGAACTGAAGGGTAAAGGACCAGAAGAGTTCAAGTAATGTGACTAGTATCTTTTATGCAATTTAATTTCTTGCCATTTAGATATCATATTGCTTGACTTGTTCATGATTGCTTCCCACAAGGTAGATTGAGCTGAAGGGTAAAGGATCTGAAGAGTTTAAGTAGTGTGGATTAGTTGCTTTGCTTTTAGTTTGAGTTGCTTTTAGTTTTTACTTTCTTTTCATTCAGCAGCAAGGATACTGGGCTATTGTCATTAGTTCACTGTTTGATGCATTTACTTCCTCTTAAGAATTGATTTCAGGTTAGTTGTTTTAAAGCTTTCTTTTTTAGCACTTTCAAGTTTGAGAAAATCACTATAGAAACCATCACCATCTATACTCCATACTTCACTTTCATCCTCGCCATCACACATTAGGGAAAGATAAATCCAAAAACAAACTAAAAAACTCAAAAACGACAAAAGACTAAGGAAATGGTTATCTATTACATATAGTACACTTCACTTCGTCAGTTTACGAACCCCAGATTGACATTTTAATTAGAAATTTAGATCACACTAAATTGACCAAACATTTTGGCGCCGTTGCCGGGGAAGTGAAATTAGGTAGCCAATTTCTAAAAAAAAAACAAGAAAATTTCAAGAAAGGAAAATTGATAACTCTCAAAGTATGCTCTCCTCTTGCACCTAGTGTGATCTGGAGGATCAAAAAAGAGAAAGTTATTGGTTTAATAGTTTCTTGAGTATGCTCTCTTCTTGCACCTAGAGTGACCTGGAAGACAGAAAGAGAATTATTAGCCCGACTTAAAGAAAAATAAAAAATGACATGCATAGAACAAGAGATTCTAGGGGAAGGTTTTTAGCTAGAGCCAAGAGTTCGATTTTTACAACTCCATCTACTTCAAGGAATAGACAAGAGACACCTCCATCATCTCCAACTTACACTCCTAGCCCTAGGATTCCTAGAATTCAAGAGGCAGTAGTTGACTCTCCCATACCATCCATCGAATCTGAATTAGGAAGAGATCCTTTCCTTCCTTTTACAGGGAGACAAATTGTAATTGAAGAAGTAGAATCACCTGAGGAAGAAGAGGGAGAAATTCCTCCTCTTTCACCCTTAGTAGAGGAACCAGAGGACTCTGAAGTATCTCGGGAAACTACCATGACAGAAGAAGGAGCAAACGGATTTGGTAGAGGTAGAGGTAGAGGAGGAGGAGGAAATAATGGAGGAGGTAGAGGTAACATTGGGGGAAGTAGGGATGGAAATAACTCATTCGGATTTCCTATAGTCGATGAGGACTCCCAAGACACAATGAAAAACATCTCACCATTTGTCCTCCCAAACTTCCATGGGTTAAGAAATGAGGACCCTGAAACATTTCTATTTGAGTTTGAGGTTGTGTGTCGAACTTATGATTATCTGGAAGACTCTCAAAAACTCAAACTATTTCATTCAACATTGAAAGGAGCAGCCTTGAAATGGTTCATGGGATTACTCAATCAATCCATTAGGACTTGGAATGATATGAAACAAACATTTTTGGATAGGTACCTAGACTATTGTATGCCCACCAATCACAAGGATGGGGTATTCAAAATGGTGCAAAGAGAAGATGAAAACTTGGAGGATTTACTTGAAAGATTTCAATATAACCTGAAAAGAGAAAAAATGAGTAACTTAGATGAGGAGACCTTGAAAGCCCTTCTATTAAAAGCCATTAGAGATGAATGGATAGATATTTTGAACATGATGGGAAAAGGAGACATATCTCAACTTCCACTTCATGATATAGCAGAGCTATGTGTCCATCTCTCAAGGGGGAAATCTAAAACTCAAAAAGGGCCTAGAGATCCTTCTCTCATCAGAGCAAACAAATCTGCAACTGGATCAGTAAGTAGGGCTGAGATTGGCAACATGCTTGATGAATTCAAAACTAACATCTTAGGGAGTCTTAGTGAGCAACTAGACACTCTTAAGATTCACAATAAGCAGAAAGCAGAAGCTGAAGCTTTGGCCATCTTTTGCCCAAAATGTAGAAAGAAACATGCTCTAAGGGAATGTCCCTTGGATGCAAAAGTTGTAGAAACATG